>JANVCC010000062.1:11406479-11491017 GCA_025345505.1 Todiramphus chloris collaris
AGAGAAAGAGAGAGAAAGAGAGAGAAAGAGAGAGAAAGAGAGAGAAAAAGAGAGAAAGAGAGATCACTAGTGGAGAGAAAAAGTTGTTTTCCTTTCCAAAACATAGAACTATACAGCTGTTTCAACTACTGTGTTTTCAAGTCTAATCCAGAACTCAGCACGATCACTTGAAAAGGATATTTGAACATAGGCTTTCAGGAAATATTCACTTTTAGGTAACCTGCACACAATCAGAAAGCAGAAGAGGACCACAGAGAGGAGAATACTAAGGAAAAGGCACCCGGCTACCGTAGGAAAGGACCAGAAAAACAGAGGTAGAGCAGAGCAAGAGTCTTAAGGGAAGTTTTACCTTAAATTTGACTATTCCATAATCTAAACACAAAAAACCCTCACAGCAGTTAACCTGGAAAGGGAGGCTGATTCATTAGGGATCTCTCCCCCAAACCAACCCCATGCCTTATTTTGAGTTCTGAAAATGGGAGTTCAAAAAATATCCAATATTTTACAATGACACTGTCACCTTTCCTGCAGGTGTTCAGTGGGATCTTCTCAATGGTTGAAGTCTTGAAGGCTTCATGGCCAAACATACAGAATCTTAAGGATGAAAACTAATTTTTTAGACCTTTTACTTCTTTGTTGAGCTCCTAGCTTCTTAGAAATCTTTTTTTGTTTGAGGATTAGCTTGCTGTTAAACACTCTTCATCAATAATCTGGCACAGCTGGAGTTTTTATTTAATGAGCTGCATTGATCATCAATCAAATATCCTAGAGCTCCATTTTACTGAAAGAATGACACTTTTATTTTGCGTACAACAGTTACAGTTACACTAAATGGGTAAACACATTTTTGAGGGAGTGAGATAATCTGAGCAATAAATCCAAGATAGCCACGTAAAGGTAAGTATTTTTCCTGTTTAAGTACCTGTATTCACAGTCACATTCCTGTTTCTCTGTTCAGCACTCCTAAAGTATCAGATTATGGATTTTTCTGGGACTGCCCTGTGCCTCAGTATGCTATTTCTGGCTTTTGCATTTGAGCAAAGCTTATTCAGCCACTCAAGACAAGTATTTCTGTTCTTTTTTGCTAATGTATCATCAATGCTAAAGGTTGAAAACAGAAATCTGGTAATAAATGGAAAATTTTGTAGAGAAACCTGAATCTGGTTATCCTTAAAATACATGCAACTTTAGGGTATTTCATTTGGCCTCCATTTTCATCAGCATCCTCCACGTTTTGTGCATGGGACCTTTTCCTTCACAGGGAAGGTTCTGGAGAGCCCAGCTGCATGGTGGAGGCCCTTAACTCCCAGACCATGACCAAAGCAGTCAAGTGCAACCCCGTGATGACAAATAAAACCAACAAACCACTCTACCTAGAGCCTGCTGGGGTAATTCTTCTTTCTAAAATTTCCTGGAATATTCCCACAGTAAAGCCCCAAATCCATTTTGGGCTAGACCGATAACACTGTCTCAGCTTTGAGGAGAAAAAACAGGTAGAGGTGAGGCAATTTTGTCCATGTATTGACTAATGAAGGAAGGTAATCAGGAATTTGAAGGCAGACAGCACTGCCAAAGCAGATGAGCAGGCCCTGGCTGAGAAAGGCACTTCTGTTGCTCCTTGCTTGTAGTGCTATTATTCTCACATTAAAATCCAGCAGGGGAAAATACTGAAGCAGAATGAAGCAGACATTGCTAAAAGGCAAAGAGAGGGGCAAAAAAAAAGAAAGTTTACTAAGAAAACATGGTCTGGTAGAGCAATGGAAACCGAGCAGCTCTTACTTAGGGCACCCTGTGTCTCCAGCGAAGCGCTGCGCCTCGCAGCCCCGACTGCCATTGAATGGGGTTCAGCTGCAGTTGGGCTTATGGGATCCGACAGTGCACAGCATCTCTTGACACATTGCCAGCACCCCGATAGTCAAGCTGGGAAGCAAAAGAACAGCATGAAAAGCTGGTGTTTTTGTATGCACACACGCAAACAAAAAAAATAAGAAACGTGACATCACTGCAAACTACAGGCTAAAGATGTTTTACATAAAGCAAAGAACTGAAAAGATGAGTGACAGGAGAAAAAAAAAAAAGTGTATAAAATCAGGAAGCCCACATTAGAAGGATCCCAGAGTTTTTAAAGATCTAGTAGAAGGAATAGCTAGTGGCAATGACTACCTAAAAGCCTTTGAGAACAGGTCCAGTGTCTAAGGGCTGCACTGAAGGAAATAAACTTCCCATCTTTAGGAAGGAAAACAATTAAAAAGACCAGAAATCAGAAACTCATGGTCCAGTTATTGACAGATGTGCAACCACAGCATCTTTGAAGTGTGTTAGGAGAAAACAGATCTAACAACCTGGACAGTAAAAAATGGGGGAAATGTTGAGTAATGAGGGGTAGGAAGAAATAACACTGCCCAGACACTGTTCCCTTGCCATCATAGTGACATCAGCTGTGTTACTAAAAGTAACATTCATTAAAGTAGAAAAACTTATCATTCATTAAGGTAGAAAATATTTAACTAAACACTAAGACCAAAAATTGCAGCCCTCTTATGTCCTTGCCATTCTGCCTGCGCTCAGCAAGCCATTGAACACAGTGGGATTATTTAATTATTTCAATTCTGATTTTCAGTGTTTGACACGACACATCACTTTCATTTTTATCCTCTTCAAAATTAATGATGCAGGACAGTTGGCAATGCAACGAGCTGCTGAGCCAGCAGAGGGAGCAAAGAAGGGTGGGTCATTCTCTCTGGAGTTTAATTCCAACTAAAATATTAACAGCAGACCAAAATAAAAAAAAAATTAAAACCTTTACAAGATTATAGATTACATTAGACTGCATTTTAATTCTTTTTTTGATAGACTGCGAATTAGAGCAAAAGCTAAAATTGCAACCATTTTCATAAGACCAGGATTTTCAGCACCTCTCTGCCTCAGTTTGGACTTGTAAAATGGGAGACATAACACTTGTTTGCTTCATAATACTTGTGTTGGGGAAAATATGTCCAGATTGTCAAAGTTTCCAATGTTACAGGCTGGGGAACAGTAAATGTTCCTTAGCTCAGCTGGATGTGACCCTGCCGACTGCAGCCACTGAAGTGATAAAACAGGATTTGGTCTGGTGTGTCAACATCAACCTGGTGCTCCTGACATCATCTGCTCAGCAACACCATCAGCACAAGATTTTCAAGTAGCTTTAGGCAGAATTCATTATTGCTCTCTTATGCTGGCTCAGCCAGTGCCAAATGACTGCAAAATATCTGTAAGGTCTGGGTTTGGGGCTTTTCAAAGGGGGCTCCTGGCAGGAAACCTGAGAGTTGGTGCCAGGTCAAGAAGGGGAATAGAGAATATGACATGATGAGGAGAAGGTGCAGCTATAGATGCCCTGGCTACACCCCAGCTCTGGTTCTGTGCCACCCATATCAAGTAGGGTATCATTTAGGGGAGCAGAAAGAGCTACCATGGCAACACAGGAACAGGAGAGGAACAAGCTGCCTCACTCAGACCTTTGCCACAGAGTGTGGAGAGCACAGGCATGGACTACAGTAACTGGCTCCTCCAGCAGTTCTGCTGAGCTGCTAACATCAGGGTCTGCTGTCACTAGCACATCCATACTTGCAGGCCTAATCTGACAGACAAGAAATTGAACCTGAAATGAATCTTCCGCTGATGCTTCTTTTCATCAGCTTGCATTTCATTAAATGTCACTCATTTGCATTGCGTGGCACCACGTTACTATACTTACCCTGCCATTAATTGCAGGGCTGGGGCACAGCAGCAGGGCAGCCTGCTGTCCTCTCTGCCTACCTGGGAAACTCCAGTACCCACAGTGAGTGCACAGCAGCAGAGCAGCCTGCTGTCCTCTCTGCCTACCTGGGAAACTCCAGTACCCATACTGGCTGGAGGAGCTGCAACCAGAAGGAATAGCATCCAGAAGCCCTTGTAGCCTCCAAGTAGATGGAGTGTTAGTAGACAGAGACTCTTAAGTGTATTTTGGGATCTCGAAAGTGTCACTATGGGTGACAACTCTGCAGTCAATTGCTCTTTTGGCCTCATTGTCTTTTTCTTCTCTAGTGTCTCCTAACCTGCCTGTCTGCTGACTTGCTCTGCTTTTAGCACAACATTTGAAACAGGAACGGTTCAGCCTACAAAGTCTGAAAAGCACGACAGCTTTCAAAAAAAAAAAAAAAAAAAAAAAAAAAAAGGGAAAAATTGCAAAAAACGTTAAAAAAACCTCTATTTTATTTTAACCAATACTTAAGGCCAAACAGACTAGATGTCAAGTGTGAGACACAGCGTACTTGTGGAGTGTTGTTTATAAAACTCAGTCACTCTGAGCAGCTCCCAGAGTGCTGCGGCAGCCTTGAGGTTACACACTGCTGTTTCTCTGTGACAGCTGAACAGATCTGCAAAGCGACTGACGGAGCAGGGCAGCTCCAGCTCTGCCCCTTGTCCCACCACAGACCCCCTCCCGCCTGCCTGCGCAGGACATGCCTTGTGGCTCTGCACAGCGGGACTGCACTGGAGGTCACTGCAGCTGCAGATGAAGAAAGGGCTCCTCTGAGTATCATCTGTCATTTGTGTTGTCACTAGAGAATTAGGAAGATCAGCTCGACCAAAGACCCTTCTGACAGCCTGGAAACAGCCTAATGCACTCCATCCATCCTGCGCCAGACTTGTGTCCAACAACTCAAAGGCTGAGAGCGCCCCGAGGTTAAGAAGCAGCCAGAGGCTTTCCACCAGCCAGCAGGGTCCACACACCACACCACCTGCCCAGAAGCATGGCACCTAAGGTGTGCACGCACACACACACCCCCACCCCTGCCGTGACTTGCTCTCCTTTCAGTGTGAATAACACCCACGCAGCACAGGGACACTAACCCCAGGCATGCAGAGACTGCGCTGTTGCCTTCTGCTCTGCCAAAGGGATACAGCTCTGCCAGGGGCCCTTCTCCTCACCCAGCACCTCACCCATCTGGGGGAAGCGACCAATGTAGATAAGAGCCTGTGATAAACAAGCAACAAACTCAGGTACCAGCACTCTTATTTTCTGTTCTTTAGCCTCAAGAGGTGCAATACAGGCCTATTTGGTCCTCCAGTGAAATCTGTTATACTGGCCCTAATTGCCACTTCCTGTAGTTAAGTCTTTCACAGACAAACATAACGGTTACAGCTGCACTGTTACCAGCTTGCAGCTGACTTAGAAGTACAGGACCAATCCTATCATCACTGGAAGCCTCAGAGTCAATACTCTATTCCCTCCCCATTTTTAATAACACCCTCATCACTGTATCTACTCTCTTCCAGAACTATATTACACGATGGAACAAATTCATCTCATTTTCCTTCCAACTGGAAACGGATGCATGGGATTTTAGTTATTGATTCATTGTTGGTTTGTTGGGTTTATTTTTTAAAAACACTGCTCTGTGTGTGCTTGTTATTGAAAACAGGCTCTGCCTTACACAGGGCAGCTGCAGGATCACACACTGTGGGAAACCTCTCGCATGGTGTTTGATGTACTGTGCCATAAATCTCTTGCTTCTGATTTAGCACCTTCCTTTGGATTCATGTAAGTTGTTCTTAATTGGAACTGCTGTGGGTTTTAGGAAATTAAGAATCAAGACAAAGACTAAAAGATATTCAAAAGAGTTTAGAGCAGAAAATCATTTTGGTTTAGAAGATATGTCAATGATAAAAGGAGCTTTAATTAAGAGGAACTGAAGAAACAAAAGGACTGATCTTTCAAAACTAGAGATCAGTGATGAACTTCAGGATCAGACAGTTCAAAGACTTCAACCACTTGAAAGTCACACGTTCCGAATTCATGTGCTAAAGGTTTCATACTCCCAGCACTGCAAAAAGCTAGGGCTAGTCCCTCAGCTGGTGAGTGCAGATTGAATGCAGTGTAGCCATACTGGTTAACATAAACCGCTAGCCCCGTCCTTAGATTGGTATGCTTGCACAAACTGCAATCCTTCATCCAAATCCACAGGCTGTAGAGTTTATTTTCATTAGGATTCATTTTCAGTCAGGAGTTCGTATCATGATATGCACACATTACATCCCCAAGAGTATGCACAGCTGTGCGAACAACCTCAACTGTTCCCCTAGGTTGAGAGATCATTTCTGAGGACTTAGCCATATGTGTTTCCAAGACCCTGGAATGTCAAGTATAAGAAAAATGTGAAAAGTAATTTTATACCTAGAAAAACAGAGAGAGGAGAGTGCTGATAACTCACCATAAGCAACAATTAATCTGATCTTTTAACCAGCCGTATCTGTCTTACTAATACTCAGGGGAGCTACAACTGTACCTGCCACAACCTAATGCCAGGATTTGGAAGCCCTGCTAGCAAGTTGAATCAGCGGGTGCAATCATCTGTCTTGCCAAAAACGATTCAAGTGAAAGCCCCCCTAGTTACAGCAGCACACAACTGTGCAAGTAAATTAGTCAGCTCAGAGCTCCATGTTGCAGCAGTTAGCCTGTTTCCAGCATCTAAGCTACCCAAGTGTGATGTGTTTATACCGCATGAAGGAGTAACCTTGCCCTCAGATGTGCCCTCGCGCAGTTTCTCTTTGACTTCAACTTTGTAGTAAGGGATAGTAGTTTATTGCTGCCTCATGCTAACTTCTATGGTCAGTAAGGAAAGGAGCCTTTACTCTCCTCTTTACTTCAGTGTCCTCTTGCATTTCTCGCCCATCCACTCTGGAGAAGAAAGGCACCTAGCACATTTGAATCAATCCCCCATAGCGACTGCTTCCTACCACAGGTATGTGGTCCAAGGCATAATGTCATCCTTAAAGGTTATGCCCATCCTGTTCACTTTCTTTAAGGGGGAAAAAAAAAAACCCAACCAAAAAAAAAAAAAAAAAAAAACCCACACCATACTTTGAATGTGTTTTCTCCTGAGAGGGAAAATGACCTTTCATTGCAGAAAAACATACTAGCTGCTCCATTAACGCTGGGGAGTCAAGTCCTTGCTGCTTTGATTGAAGAGCTGTGTGAATAGCTGGCCTCCTCTCGCTGCTGTAGAACCAGAATGCCACATTTTGTGCTGCTTACACTAGTTGCTGTCAGTTGTGCTTAATGCAAATGGTACATATGCCCGTTACTGTACGGTGTAAAACTTCCTCATATTTAACAGACTAAAAGGAAATTTGGCCCTTTCCAGCCAAAAGTCATGATATTTAATGTGCCACATCGAGGAATGCCAGCCATGGTCTGGTATCAATGGTTCCAATATTACATATGTACCCATAGCTCTAGTAGGGATATACATCAGAGAAAAGCTTTTAACATATGTCATCATTATTAAAGTACTTCACCACCTTGTTTATGACACTCTGTTTAACAGATATAATTCATTATTACTTAAGTTGCTCTGCGCAGAGATGTTCTTCCTGCTCCAGATACTGGTTTAACCAGTATACGCTCCACATAAGTGTTTAGTCTATTAAACCATCTGAATAAATAAGTATCCTTGATTGTCTTGGTTCACATCCTTCCACAACTTCATTCCTAAAAGAAAGCTCTGAATATATGGGGGTAAGGGAGAATTACCATGTTTCTCTACTTCTTGCCTTTTTTGTGATAAAAAATGCACACTTTGGAATAACGAATAATCCTTTTTATCACAATGAATAGTTGTAAATGAAACAGATACTATGGATTTCTGTAGGGATGTATAGGCTGTGCCTCTGTTTAGCTTTGGTTTAATGTACTAAACCCTTGAACATTACCCAGCACATATACGTTACTTGACAAAAATATCTAGGACATTAATGACAGATATTTATGATGCAACCTACCCCCTTTTTGTGGACTGGTATCACAGACGATGCTTGGAGTAACCCAGGCACTCGCAGAATGTCTCAGGACCAGAGTTTCCTGCAGACTGGAGTTGCCCTCTGCTGCTGCACCTCTGCTTCCAGTTCAGTAACAGCAGGGATGAGTACAGGTCTGTTCAGAGTAGCACAGAGAACAGCTGTAAGTTATATTTCTACTAGTTGCTCTCTATATACTCTTGGCTTCAAATTTGCCAAGCTTGTAACACCTCTTTGTTTAGTATCACATGCCATGCCATGCCGTGGCAGGCAGCTCCTCTGGCTCTGCCCCTAGGCACCATCTCCTCAGAGGAGAAGCCCATGTTTCTCAAGCCTCTCAAAGAAGCCAGCCCCAGTAAGCAGCCTGTGCATCAGCTCTGTCCTGTCCCTGCTGGGAAAGACCTGGCATCCCCCAGGCCTCCCCTGGTCACGGCAGGCATCAAGGGGGTCTGTCCTAGCCAGGGCAGGCTGTCAAACACCATGCACACTGGGTGCCAGCAAAACTACCCATCAAGTGCACGAAATGGTGCTTCAGGGGCCTACCTGGCAGCTGCCCACCCCGGCTGCCTCCTTCTTTAAACAAAATAGTCGCTGCCTCCTGTGCCCTCGCAGGCAGGCTGCTGGCAGGTAGGTAAAACGGAGCGAGAAGTGCATCATCAACAGTCACCGTGTAGGTTTGGAAGTCCGTGACCAAGGACAGAAGAGGTGCCCCAACTGCTGAAATAAATGGTTTGTCCAGCTCATTAGCCGAGCAGTGATGGTTTGGGGGGTCCTGGGTGCCCTGTCAACGCTGTAATTGGTGCCACTTACATTACATCTTCTGTAGTGCATTGTTACAAATGCTGATTTACGCCTAGAAAGTAATAGCTTCATTTCTTACCTCACGGAGAAGCATGGGACTGAAAGCATATTTCTGCAGGGCAGAGGAGACTATGGGGGGGCTGAGGGACTATTGGCTGTTGCCTTTGCCAAAACACATCCCGCCACTCTGCGAGGGTGCTTGAGGAGAAAACAAGGACGTTCAGATCCTAACACAAAGCAGACAAAACAGGGCTGGGGGGGAGAGGGAGGAGGGAATCCGCAGATCAGCCATCTCCACTCATCCCTACGGCAGGTACGGGAGCACTGCTACCTACTTCATCTCAAGCAAAAGGCTTCTTTTCAAAGGCAGGAAATAATAACCCAAAATGAATTCAGAGAAATCCTCACATGCAGCCCGCTGCCTGCGATGCAGCATTTCGTCCGACGGCAGCCCGTGGGGAGAGGAAAGAAAGAGCTGCTGATTCAAATGGGCACCTGCCAAACGGGGTCTCATTCTGTACAAAGGGGACCTCGGTCACTGCCGCTGCTGCTGCCCCAAGCACGGCTGCAGGGGGCAAATCCATCCCCCTCACAGAGGCACTGAGGGCTTTCCTTGGGGAATGGGGGCAAAGAGAGCTTCTGCTCATTCCAATGAGCCTCAGGCTGACGCAACAGGTGAATATTTGGGGTGTTGCTTTTGCAACTGGTCAGCCGTGCTTACCAGGGAGAAAAAAATACATAAATATGCATTTTAGGCTGTCAGTGGCAGAGGTTTCATTGGGTTTTCTGCCAAGAAAGGTCCTGACAGTCCGAGCACTATTCCAGCTAAATAATGCATTTCTGAAAGCCTTAAATAAAAGAAAGATCTTGCTGGAAATAGCATGGGGAACGCTTACTCTCCAAGCATGTATTTTTTGTAGCAGAATGCCAGTCCCTCAGTAGCAGTCGTGATGACAGGAAAAAATACCTATTCTTAATTTGAAGCTAGCCACACCTGGAATTTGGTGAAGGGGGAATATCACCCAAATTGAGAACAGAAATGAGCCCTGAACAGCCTGTGCTCTTCCCACAAGGCCAGAGAGGGGTAGCAGATGCAGCACAAGCTCCCTTCCCATCAGGACGTGAGGTCATGCTGTTTTAGCCAGACTTATTCAGCAATAAGGCAAAACTCTTCTCTTACTGGCCAGGTCTCATCCCTCTCAAAGAAACAAGAAATGAGGGCAAAAGGGGAAATGGCAGCAGTGGTAGACCCTCCTATTCGTACCCAAGCAAAAACCACACAAGAACATCTGGGCTAAAAGAAATTTGCCTTACTTCCAGAAAAAAAACCCAAAAAACAAAAGACAGCAGAAGACAGCTAAATCAGAAAAGGGAGAGCAATTTTAATAGCAGGGATGAGCACTGGCATCTAGTATCCCCACTGTGATAAAGGAGACAACCCTTCCCTGGGAAATTTAAAGTCCAGGCTGTAGACATTTTCATCTGCCACTTAAAAAAAATACTTTCATACTGCATGTCAGTATTTTTTGCTCTTTCCCTGTCATGTACAATTGCAAGAGCAATGGAAAGAGCCCCTGCCTCCATCTTGAATTAATACAAGTGACATTTCTCCTCAACTATTTTTATATAGCTACTGTCAGTCATATCAACTTTAAAATCTCATTTTAGTAAGGACAGCCTTGAAAATGCTGCCTGACTTCTCTGGAAGTATCTGCAAGTATTTTTTTATTATCATTATTTCCATTATGATTTGGTTTGGGGTTTTTTTTTAAGGGTTTCTCTTTTCTGTAATCTGTCTGGCAATCCCATAAAGCAAGCAGAGAGCAAAGAAGCAAGACCTAGAAACTACAAAGTGTGGAATAATGTCTAAATATCTCAATTTAAAAAGCACTTTTCCTCTAAATGCCCTTCAAGCTTTAGATTTACCTTCTGGGGAGCTTGACCTATTTTTAGTTCACAAGGTCAGGAGACCTTTTTTTGCCAATCGCTATATGGTCAACCTTTCAAAAGTTTCTGACCAACTAGGAGAGCAACAGTACAAAACTGGTTTAGGTCTCATGACCCTGTCTCAGCCAAATGGATTGTTTTTCAGAAGCCCTGAGGATAATAAATTATATAGCCAAATAGACACATTAAAACACTGTGGCTGCAGAGAAGACTAGAAAGTGCTGTGGTGATGATAAGCCACATTTAAACTCTATAATGAGCATAGGTCAGTGGCTTTTAATTTACTTGGAACACAGTTGTTTGCATGTTAAGACCTCAGTTCCTCCACCAGGCAAGGGAAGCTAAACACATGACTCTGCAATCTCTTCACAGTTTCATCCCAGTGAACTCTCCTCACACCATTTACCTCCCTTACAATTAATTGTGGGACAATGTCAGGCAAATAAACGTACAAACAAAACCAAAGCAGGAATCGCTGCAGCGGTTCTGTGGCAATGCAAACGTCTCTCAAAGAGAAAGGAGAACAAAAGGGAAGATCTATTAAGGCATTAACAGAGTAAGCGACCCTAATTTTTTAGTAAATTGCCTGTGAAGCTCATATAAAGCCACAAGAATGAAAGAAGGAGAAACTGATGATGGTGTGCAGAAGGAGTAGTTTCTTGCGTAGTAAAGCTAAGACTTGGGCACTGCTGCACAAGCATAACAGGGTGTCTCAGCTCTTCAGACCCAGGGCAATTCTCCCCTACTCCAAGATGGGTGAAAGAGATGGCATCTGAGGAAAAAAAGTGTAGCGTGTAGTGGCTTGGCAGAGAGGGTATAGGACGTGCTGCGGTGGCCTCGGATGCCACTTTGCCAGGGGAATGCTACAAAGCGTCATTTCCAGTCCTTACAGTAGCCTAATTAACTCTGCAGAGCCTTCCAGGATAGCCAGAAGAAAAGCAGGATGCTTTAATGACCCATTAACCCATTGCTAGGGCTTATATTTTAAGGGAGCTTTAGGCATGCAGACTGAAGCCGAGCAGAAGCTTTGTTGTTGGCCCAGCCCAGCCCTTGCCAGAAGGGGTCGAGTTCATTTTTCAGACTTTGAAGCGGGTCCATTGAGAAGGCCTGAGAGCAGCATAAAAAGGAATGAAAAAGAAATTAAAAGAGAAGAAAGCCCTTCAAGATTCTGTTAAGAAAAAGTCATGGCCTTTCTGATTTCTCTGAAGTTACAAAGCATCCCTTAATGTTCTTCAGTCCCTCCCTTCACACAGCTCAGGGTGGCTGTACCTGTGCCACCACTGCAGTGGGACACACCACCTGAAACAGGCTGCTACAATTCTTTTTTTTACTTGTTTTTTTATCGTTTCTTTCTGTGGACTGACAGCAGCTCCCTTCGAGGAGCAGAGTCTTCTGAACCCTTTGAGTTTGCTGACACAAATTCATTCTGCATCCATAATGCCAGGCAGCTGCAAGTGATCCTAAAATCCACTTTGTTCACACATACAAAAAAAAAAATTTGGATTATTAGCTTAAATATAGCTTTCCAGGTTAAGGCACATTAAATGCCAGGCTAAAGAGTTTTATGTTGACAGTGACAGCAGGATCTTAGTCCCTAGGGCTGGCTGTAGGAGTTTGGCAGCTCAAGACAGTCAGACAGATGTCTTCCCCTTCCCCACCTTTAGTCATCCAGGTTCCTCTGCTAGTTTGTCATTCTAGGCAGCTGTCTATTTTAATGGTCTGACAAGGCTTGCCTAAGTCAAGCAACTTAGATGCATACTTGATCCATTTTCTCCAGGACTGGTTTTGTTCTAACACATACAGAGACAGTTTGTTTTCTCAAATCGGGGACAAAAATAATCCTAGACGTCAGGGAAAACACAGAGGGGACATCCTACAGAGCCTGTGTGGCAGAGAGCAAACATTACATCTGAGATTTGACTTCTGTCACAGTGGAATGATAACCAGAAACTCTGAAGCTCAGAGGCATATTTGGATCTCGGCTCCAACATATGGGCCTACATAAGGTCACTAAAGCAAGCATCTTAACAGAAAATGCCTCTCCTGCAGTTTTGCTGCATGCAGTTGACATATGCTTTTTTGATAGGGCATGTTTTCTCTCGTGATTACAAGCAGCATCAGGACTATCTGATACTTGTATAGTAGCTGTAATTCATGTGATTTCAATGGAGACAGTGCATATAAGCCACAGTAACAAGTCCAGAGCTGCCTGTTACGTTTATCGGCTCTATCCTCTCCATATAGACATAAGAAGCTGTGAATCTGTCATCAGTATTTACTCATCCCCCCTCATCCTCATATTTCAACACCTCACAATCTTTAATGCACTTGTCCTCACATTCTCTGAGGCAGTTCTGATGTTTTTTTTCTCGGAGGTGAGAACTCAAGGAGAGGGATGCGCAAAGGCTCAGTTTCTATCTGAAGTTCCCCATTTGTAAGCTAGAGACAAAATCACTTCAGAAACCTGCAGCAGATCATGGAATCAAACCCATTTCCCAGCCTCTCACAGAGGCCAGGGGTGTCCCCCAGCTCCCCCAGACCTCACTGCAGGAGGGGCAGCAGCTTCTGCCCCAGCTGACGGCCAGGCAGGAGCACCAAGTGTTTCTGCTGCTCAGAGGCAGGAGGGACTCAGGCTTCACGGCACATTTCACCACAGATCCATCTCAGGCAGTACTGTTATTAACCGTTCACTCCCTACAGCACGCCTGATGCTGTGCAAAGGGGATGGCTGTTGAAAGGAAGCTGACTTCACACAGCAAGTTGATACGGTTTTCGTCCTTTACCACCTTCCTCTCTTCCTTCTTTGTCTTCTCAGCCAATCAGAATTCTTTAAAGTACCACATGAAAAATAAATAACCAGCCCCAGCTCTTTCCATCTCCCAACACAACTGTAAATAACATATTCCCAGTCATTCATATTCTGTGACTTGAACTTTATGCTGAAGGGCTTTTTGTGTGTTAGCACAGGAAACTTATCTCTAAGGCAGGCTGTGCTTAGTAGTTAATAGTTATGTGCTGCATACCTGGGCTGAGGAATCATTACACCCCCTGTGAGCAATTCAGTATTTATATATAATGATCTCATTACCAGGCAGCTATTCCAGTTTTATCTAGACTTTAATATTTCTAGAAGCAAAAAAGCATACAAAGGGGGTTCAAAACGCCAACTCAATCAAACTCCACATTGATTGGCAATTACCCAGCTGCAGGTCAGCATAAATAGAAAAAGGACTATCCTCCACGTAGACTAAGCTGTCTTACCTTGTTTCACCATCTCAAGTCTGCACCTAGGATTGGCACAAGCTGCTTTCCCAAACATGGCACCTAAGTGGTTCGGTGAAGTTTCCACGTGAGTCGTGCCAACACAGCACTGCTGCTTCACAGGATGCTGTGCAAAGGTTTTCCTTCAACTTCCATCCATGTGGTTCTCATCTCTCTTCTCTTCTGTCCTCAGAGTTTCACCCCAAGTCCTTGTCTCGATAAACTGCCATCATTGCTTCCACACCAGGCAACTGAGCTGGGCTGAGACAGGAGCCATGCTGAAATATTCAGAGGATGGAGGACGTCCATTTCTCTCCTGTTCTCAAAAGTTTTTCTACACACCAAGATCCTGGTCTTTATTCTGCTCTTTGTTAAGCCAATGATGTTATTTTGGATTTCCCTATGATAAGCAAAAATACCTGATATTCCCAGAGAATCCCCCAGTGGTCAGCCTCGTCAGGGTCTTCACATTACACTTGCCACCTTAGACATGTCTTTCACCATACTATTTAGGTTGTCATTTGCATGCTCTACACAAACTTCCCACATGGAAGCAGTCCCTTTTTTCCTCACATTATTATCTCGATGTTAAGGACTGGCTGACTCCTTGCAACATTTGTCAATATTTTGTCTTCTTTTTGCTCCCCTTGCTTGTTCCAGAGCCTGCAATGAAGATTGCAACACGAGCACCTCATACTAAGAAGTAGATTCATTGTAGCGCCGCAAATTGTAATGAGAAGAGGGCAGGGAATTAATCCTGTCTCATCATGACAATCTCGAGATTGGAATCGCACAGTCTTACTCAGATTTGGGCACTGCTGCATCCATCATTCTCACCCCAGCAACACCACTGGGCAGCAGAAAGAAACCACTTGTGCTGTACTACCAGCACATACAACAGTAAAAATAAAATACAACTGGCTGCTGGTTACAAATCCCAAAACATTACTTTCTTACCTAAAATATTAAGCAAAAGCCATTTGTTTCCAAAACTACCTCAGAAAGAAAGAAGGTCTTACTGCCCAGAATCTAATACTGTCCGATCCTGTTACATGAACTGTGGCTTCAGTTTCCTGAGCCCCAGACATACATTCTTTTGCTGTAAGGAAGCTCAGTAGATTTGCTTTCATACGGTTCATGACATATGTCGCGAGTAAGCGCGAGTAAGCACGAGTACATTTTTCTTGTCTGGTGGGTTCTTGGCTTGTCTATCTGCTTGAGTTTCGTTTAGAAGAACTTACAGTAAGTATCCCAGTAAGTATTTTAGTTTCCCTGATCTTCAGTTTCTAAGCTCTGCTGTGTCTTCTCGATGGTTGTCTCCCATCTCCACAGCTGTACCTGAGGCAATGTGCTGCTGTCTCAGCCCTGGCAGAATGGGCTCTGCCTTTCCTTCTGCTGTGCCCGCTGCCAGAAAGTGGGTGTCTACCAGGGACTGCCCATCCTCATCGTTACTGGCTGTGACCGGCCTTTATGAAAAGATTCTAGATGCTTTGACTTTGCTTTCTCTTGCAGTCCTGGTATGCCTCAGTGCCAGGCTTGGTTACAGTCTGAGCTGGGGTGAAACACTCTCCACAAGTAAACGATGAAAGCATTATTGTCTATTTACACATCTGGAAACAGAAAACAAGACAAAAAGGAGAGTAAATCAACTGGCCCTTATACAAAAACTGACAAAAGAACAAAATAGTAAAATGTCAGACAGGGAAAAACTACATTTAGAAATAATAACCTGAAAACTTTAGCAACTGAAAATACATACTTGGGCCTTCACCTTGGAAAAGCAGGCTCTCCTGTCACAGCCTCTCTGCTTACATTCAAATAGCCAAGTAATGTCCCAAATCAAAAACATCACCTTCATCCCTGTCATGTCTCTGCTTTCATAAGGACAACTGGATCTTTCCAGCAGAGCAGAAAATCACGCATATGATTCAGAGTCCCATGAAAGCTGATTTACCAAATCTTCCCATTCTACCCAAATGCTGTACAACATCCAGTGCCTTTCGGAAGGGGTGCGAGGAGCTGCCATCATCCCCCAGCATCAACCAGCAGCACAGGGTGCTCATCATCTCCACACACAGCAGAAAAGGCACAGTAACAGCATCAAAGGGGAGGTTCAGACCAAGGCTGTCGGAAAGGTGTTCCTCCCTCATAAAGATAATCCCACACACGCTCATCATCCCAATGGCTGCTAATGTAGACTGGAATTAGACAGGAAGCGGTTAAGTTTGTGTGCTGGTACTGAGCAGGCCAGGCTGGTGTTTTCAGCTCCACTCTACAGTCATATGATTGCCTTGCTTTGGCTCTTCATGCTTTATTATTTCTTCCTATAACAATGGCTTAGTTATTACCCTGGGAAATCAGACTGGTCTGTCAGACTGTATGACCAGAATTCTGCTCATTTCCATGAGGTGTTTGTGCACTACAGAGACATGATAATCACAGCCTCCCCCTGATGACTGTTCCCCAGCATTACACAGACAAGGGCTTGCTGACCACCTACAAATCTTACAAACTGCACTTGCATTTACAGTGAGCTCACATTCTGTAATGAGCAGTCATAAATACACCTATCAGAGCATCTGTTGCAGCTGAAAAATCTTCTACACAAACTGGTAACAACCCAGCTAACGGTCTCTACTTCTATCTTGTTATCCATTAGTTTTCATTCCTAATGACTCAAGTCTTACATTGTGCATCAGATGATTGTGCTATATCACGTGATGCGTCAAGAAAAATACTAAATGCAACTTTCTGGCACCGCCAGTAACATAAAAGGCACTACTGTAATGTATTATAATAATCTGTCCTGTTTGCTACAACCCATAATTAATTTTATTCACTTGTGCATTTCTTCTTTCAACCACAGATTTATTTTCAGCTAAGTTCAAAGGCTGGAAGATGGAAATTAAGTGTTTTTGTCTTTCATTAGAGATATGGCACTGCAGTCTGTATCTTCCCACTCCTTGTATAGTTTACGCCAGTGCAAAATGCTGGTTTGATACAAGCAAAGTGATTGCTATAGGTATTGGCCGTCATTAGATAAGAATGCTAATGAAGATGCAGCGCACTGCCTAGCAACTAGAGCATGTGTACGAGGTTGCTGCTGGGCTTATCCTCCAGTTGCACACTGCATACTAAAGCCCGCTCTGCACAATTTCATTAGAGAGGTTACGGCTGGCAGAATTAAATCTACATTATGCCTACTTGTACTGTAATCATGCCTTTGCCTGCTACAGAAATATGCCTTTCAAATGTGCCTATTTAAAGGCAATAAATATGACTTTTGCAAAGCAGTGCAGATTGCCTCCTCCCCACCCTTGCTCGGTTTAAAGATATTGTGCAGCCCTTGCCTTCTTTTGAGACAATATTTGAAATGTCACCCACTTCTTGCTTTCAGAACAAGAAAGCATTGCTAAGGGCAAAGGTCTTTGCTTTACAGAGTACGAATTTATCTTTCTCTTATTTCCTAATCCTATTATCTATATCCGCTTTATCTGTTAAACCCAAACTCAGCTGTATTCTAGCTCCATTAAAACCATCCAGCAGTGTATCTTCAGCAATCAGAAGCTCACTTCCTAATGCTACTTTTTGGGTAATGCACTCCAAACTGCCCTTTATGTACTCTTTTCTTCAGAAGCCTTTGCTACTGTTCAGGATCCCTTTATGATACGAGCACTCTCCTCTGAATCTGTCACCAGAAAGCACTTTCTGAGTGCCTGCATTCATTAACTGCAGGAAATAAGAAGGCTCCACTGTTGCTAGCACAACTTAAATGAATCCCTACGTTTTTTTCCTAAAAAGATAAGATCTGGTGCGGCAAATCTATGCACTCTCCACCAATGACTTACTTAACACTAGTTACTGCGTAGCAGTATGGTGATCCTAGTGAAAACAGGGTTGTGCTGTAAACAATACGCATAATAGCACTACCCATTAAAGTTGCAATTTGATTTCCCTCTGGGTATCAAACGTATGTATTATTGGTCTATACAGCAGCACCGAGCAATAAGGAAAGCCTATGTCACATGGCAAAACTAGCTCTAAGGGAGTCAGCTGCCTCCATCAGCACTCAGTGTTGAAGTATTTGAGGAGCTTTGCTCTCACAGATAGCTGGACTCCTCAGCACGTGTATTCACAGGAGCGTACCACACAATAGGACACCCTTCTCATTTTCCCCCCTTCTCATTCCCACCTCACTCACACCTATTCACAGAGGGCTCTGCCCTATGGTTCTGCCATTCATGTAGGTTGTTCCAGCACTAAGTGCATACCAGTTTGGGGTCTGTTTTTCACACACACACACAGGAAATATGTGTCCAAGACCTGGGAAAGTTTAACTTGAATATTTAAAAACAACCTGAGTCAAGCAGAAAAGTTCTGATGCCTCTGACCTGCCTATTCACTGTGCCTGTTACAACATCAGTATGTGACTTTAGGAGGGTAGACAGTCAGTCTGTCTCAGGGTAGGTGCTGTATCCTTAACTTAAGCCAAAAGCAGTCTTCTCATTATGTTTTGATAGCCCAAAGCGAGGAGAAATAGAGAGCAGGCTGGGTATTTCTGCACTTTGTTAAAGTGAAAGGACAATCAACATCAGGAACATTAGTGGTGGCAGAACACAAGATTGCTCAGCAGCGTATGAAAAGAAAACTAGTCATCTGAATTGAATTTTCAGCTGGGGCCTAAGAGGCCAAATTTAATCATCCACCGAAAATTATCACACAAGTCAATATTCCCTATTTCCCTTTGCAAGGGAAAGAAACTGATTCTCTATTTTTCAGTCGAGCAGGTGGCCTTGAGGCAGCTAACCAGCTGGCTGATAGCTAAATACCTTTGCCAAGACAAAAGCTAGTAGCATGATTGATTATCTTCCTATTGTACTGGAAGTGGACCCTCCTCGCCGGCCCGACTCCTGAGCTCCTGCTGTGCTAGCACGCAGCAAAACTCTTCCAGGAGCTGGCAGAGGTGGTCCCAAATGCCAGCCTCTGCCCGGCCTCTGCGTTAGGTACCTGCTAGGTCAATTTACTGATGGGGCAGCAATAAAAATGCTTGAATTTTAGATTTCATTTTAGGGACACACGAGATACACCAGTCACATCGACAGAGCACTGCATCCCACACCTTACCCATGGCGGGTATGCCATGGTGACACTTGGGGCTGGAAGAGCATCGAGGGGACACATCCGTCTAGGGCTGGGTGCTGCAGCACCACCAAGCTTAGCACAGCGGCAAAAGAGCTGCCGACAAGCTGGATAAACACTTCAGCTGTCAAACCTTAGCTCTACGGTGCCATGGCCACATAGCTAGCAGCACCCCAGCTAGTATTCAGTTTACAGACAGCCCAGACTCTGTCTACACTACCTTGCAGTCATACTTTTGATTACTTCATTCCCCGCAGTGCCTGCTAAGATCAACCGTGGTTTTACGTGCTCCTGAGAGAAGGAAAATTCATGAGTCCCATCACACCTCCTTCTTCTCCTTAGATCACATCCTGACCTCCTTGCATAAAAAATAGCCTTCTGGCTAGTCTGCAGCCAGCCTGTCACCAGTATTCACTCACCTGATGCAAGGGTTTGCGAGATGATACGGCTGTCATCACACATACACAAGAAAAGTATGGGCTTGGACAAAAGTAGAGGCCCAGGCAGAGCCCACAAGTTCCTGTCAGTCCTTTAGTAATTAAATAGGAGCAGAGCCTGCAAGCCCGACATGACCTGCTGTTCCCGGGATGGTTCTGGCAGTGTGGCACGCAGCCCTCGGGGAACAGGGCCATACAATCGAGTGGCTGCAGATTTAGAGGGAAGGAGAGGAGACAGACTTTGGGGTTCCTATGCCCAGCCCGAGCACAGAGAAGGTTCCTGGCCATTTTAGTCATGCCTCTGTCGTCATGTGTGTGAAATGGCTATAACAAAAATAAGACACGACATAGACATTAAGAGAAGAAATCAAGTGTAAAATGAAGAACTCTAAGGTTCTCATTATCTCCCTGTCAGTCCTCTTTTCCATCCCAGCCTGCTCTTAACTGTCCTGTCTATGGAGCCCCATCAGTGCTCCCATCCCTTCCCCTCTGTCGGCAAGAATCACAGTACTCTGTGTGTCAGGATACCATCAAACATTCCTGAACATTTCTGGAGGCAGGGGAAGCTCTGCAGTCTCCCGTGCAGCTGACATAGGCAAAGGGCATCCATAAGAAACAGGAACATTGTCTGGGCCCGAGGACAGGTCAATCTGAGGTAAAACATACAGAAATATCTGGAAAGTAGAAAGGAAAAGGAATTATTCTTTCTTTAAGGATTTTCCAGCTGTACTTTATCTGACATTTTAACTGGGAGCCACATGAAGGGAAAAATGTTTAAAATACAGATTGTTTCATTTGTGAGGGGGTTTCCATCCCAGCCAATGCAAATCTTTAGGGAAAAAAACACAGGTTTTGTTCCAGGTCTGTCTTACAAACGTGCAGCTCAGGAGGTTTACCTCACTGTGTCAGTTTATGAAGACTGAATATTTTATTTGGGAGGGGAGAAGGGGGAGAGACCAAACCCAGCAGCTAGACATGCATGTCCGATTAGGTGTATAATTTCCACTCCTAGCTCAATCATGAGCTAATCCACCTCCCACATCACTGCTTGCAGAATCGGGCCCTACAACAACATAAAAGCCAAGGAATGGACAGGAGATGAATTGCAAAAACAGCTTTCACAGAGCACAAAATGCCTCAGGTTGATAGCTGAGAATGCACTGCAGTCTCTAGAGACAAATTCTCTCATACCAGCTCTCTTACTGTGTCACAGGAACATTGTTCGCTTGGTTTTAGGTTTTAGACGAAGGCAAGAAAAAGAAATACTTCAGTGAAACTATGTGTCGTTCATGGAAGGAGTTCACTATAACTGCCATGTTCTTTCTTTTGTATTACAAGGGGAACCAGCAAAGTATGTTGGGAATATTGGAAATAACACAAAGGGAACCAAGCATTTACAGTGTAAATAATTATGTTGTTTCTTGTGCATATCTCTGCTCCACAGCTGTGTGCTTTAGCTCTGCCCGAGGACACGCTACAAGCTGGTACCCAGAGGTGCAAGGCTTGATTCTGCACAGCGCAGGGAGTTGTCATCATTGGGATTACTGAGATAAAGGAAATGACTACAAACTTCGCAGAACAGAGGAAAGAGATTTGGGTGGCCTGCAAGAGAGAGCCTCTAGCGGGTAGGAACCAGAAAAGTGGTCTACATCTCTCTGGTCTTAGACACTCAGAAGCTGCGGTCTTTAAAGCAGCTGAAATCTTGTAGTCCCTGTCTGCCCTTCCCCTCTAAATGACACACCCAAGCATGGCCTTTAGATTTGGTGCAACTCCATGGGGAGCTGGAGTTGGGTACCAGTTCAGCTGACAAGCCCGGAGCGGGAGGGCAAATCTAAACAAACAAACAAAGAACAACAAAACAAAACCTAAAAAAAACACACAAAACCAAAGCCACCAAAAAAAAAAAAAACACCCACAAAACCAACACAAAAAAAACAAGAAAAATCCACCACACTTTTTCAGCTTCCTGACTCCAGCTCACCGTGCAGCTGCAAAAGCATCTCTGCCACACAACCTAAGGGGCAAAGCAGAAGCAGGGATTTCATCTGCTGATGCTGCCCACCAATTATAGTCTGAGCAGCTGCAGTGTGAATTTGCAAGACTCAGACTCTCAGAGATCAGCTTCCTCACTGGCAGCAGAAAACAAAAAATAAAAAATTCAAGCCTCATTCAATATTTTCCTTCTGGTTTGCACAACCAAAGATGAAAAAGCTGTCCAAGGTGGGAACCAAATGACACGTTTATGCTTGCAGATGAAACAAATTAATTTCTCCAGACCCATTTTCACAGGTCGGTACCACCAAGCAGCATGGAGAAAACCCAGCTCCAGGCACAAGGGTAGGTAGATAGAAATCCACATACCAATACCACTGCCATTCCTCAGTAGCTGCAAAGGCATTTAGTAAATACAGTTAAATTAACTACATTTCACTAAGCAGTAAGTAGGTTGAGATCCCTAAGTGGGTTTAAAGGTAACTGTAAATGCCGAAAGGACTGAAAGGGTTGACAGGATTTGCCTCAGTTCTGAGCAGGGCTACGGCAAATATTCACTGAGAAAAAAAAATGCTAATATTCAAGGATTTGCATTTCATCAAAACAATTATTTTTTGAGCTGGAAAAAGAACATCCTGAGATCCCTTTCATTCACTTGGATTCCTCTTCTGAGCACAAATCCAATTAAATTTCAAGTTGCAAAATACATTTCTAATCTATCTCAGATATTTGACTTCTAACAAAAATTAGGACGCCTGTATGTTTGTGGTGAGATCTGCCATCGCATGAAACTCCCATTTTCTATATTCCTCAGTCTCCCTGGATACAAAAAAAAACCCCACCAACAGTACAAAGTATTCGCAAAAACTAAAATGTATCCGAGTCGAATGGAACCGTGAAGGTTTTTTCCTTGGCAGTCAGAGAACTGTGAAGTGCTTTGTGTTCTCTTTGTGTACAGTTTACTGAATAACAGTGATGGAATTGCATACCTAAGCATGAAATCAGTGAAACAGGGATCAAAAAAGACACCAACATGCAAGAATGATGCAAATCTTGGGCAACCGATAACACCCTACAGCATATACCTTGGGAAGCACCAGCTAGTCACAGAAGCTGTGCCAATCTCACTTTCACTCGTGTGAAGAGCGCCCTGAAATATCACAACTGAATTTTTCATGTTGTATCTCTTCCCAACCACCTTCTGGTACAAGGTCAAAGGCCTGGCCATGGACTTCTGAAAAGGAGTGTTCCCACACCCCCTGCTTCCCTCTCAATCCCAGAACATCAAAAGTTTTCACCGTGCCTAAAACGAACGGAAATTATTTTCCAGAACATCACAAATAGTTTGGGGACAAATTGCATGTCAAGCTCAAAACCTCAAAATATTGTGAAAGCTTCTGTCAATCATAAAGTCAGGTAGCAGGAAAAGTAATGTTATACAACACCTATTGGCCTCCAAGCAGAGTGGGTAGGTGTTATCCGCAGAGTACAGTATCTCCAATTATAGAAAGGGGTAAAACACATGCTATGAGCAGAGGAAAAAGAAGGTGAAATCTGAAGGACTCTTTGAGGTTGACACATTACTTCAGGCTTATGTTCTTACACAAGGCTTCAGGAAAGGCTGAGTCAGCCCCAGGCTCCAAGAGTTGGAAGCCCAAGCCCAGGGTACCTCCACCAGCACCAGCATCTACATACACCCCAGATGCCAACCCTGCTCCTACCCATCCACCCAAACACAGGGTTTGCTGCCCCTCAGAAGGGAGATGCTGCTCAGATCCAGGCCAGGGACTGAACCAGGATGGTGGAAGAAACCGACAAAAAGTTCTGCGGGGAAGTCTTTGAGGAGAACCTGCTGTTAGGTCAGTGTAAGAAAAAGGGTAACCCTGAGGGACCGCCTTGACCCTGCGTTAGCATCACAGAAAAGCTAAAGATGACAGGATGGGAGAGGAAAAAAAGAAAAGAAGATATATAGAGTTTCAGTTCTCTCCCTTTCTATCTGTGAATATGACAGCAAAATGTCAGGGCTAAGGCTTCCAAGATTACCATGCCAAAGGCAAATTAAGTTATAGCCGTATCTTCAAGACAGAGCATTGTTTGGAAGCAACTGAGGGTAGGACTCGGCCCTAGATTCTGAACATGTGCTGTTACAGTACAGAAACCCTAATAAATTACACACAGAATTTCAAAAGCAGGTAACTAGAACCTCTCTGGGCCACAAGACAGTTCCTACCCCAGAGCTTATCATTAGCCAAAGGCAGCTTAAAAAATGGCAATGGATCTTGAGAAAACATTCAGGAAAGATGCATCAATAACAAGAGAATTGCTCACACATAAATCTCCCTTGAACCTTTTCCTAGTAGTATTTAATCCTAAAATGTCTGCATTTTGAGCGAGCCCTGGGGAATTCTTGGTAAGAAAAGAAGATGGAGGAGATCTCACTCCATACAGGTCTCATCCACACAGCTCATTTACAGAAAAGAAACCACCAAGGGTTACAGAAGCCTGGAGAAACTCAGAATACATATACAATTGTAAGGTAGGGAAAATCAAGTACTCCCACAAGGTAGAGAAAAGGAAATAAAATTAAAATTATCCCAGCCTCAACATTCCTACTTATAAATTCCAGCCTTCAAAACACTCCAACATCCTGGCAGCTACACTTTCAACCTAGCTGAAAACAAGAGGTTTCTGTTAATTCAGAGTGAAGAGAGAAACAGAGGCGTTCACAGAAAAAGAAACCAACAACCACATTGGTAGTGAGTTCTTGAACACAGTTGGTTTAGAGCTGACCAAAAAAACCCCACACACCTGACAATACCAGATGGGGTAAAATCTTAATACTGTTGAAGTTGTCACCCAGTTTCCAGTGGGAAAAGGAATGGCCCTGCTCCAGTCAAAGGCAACACTTTCACCAAGTGAGTGGCATCCAGAGAATAATTTGGCCTGAGTTCACGGTCAAATGGTTGTCACGTGGAGCTGCACCTGGGACCACTTGTGACCCCATGCCACATTAGGCCTGAGCACACCCAGAAAGGTCAGAGGCAACTGAGACACTCTTACCACAGCTTCTCATCTCATGCAGAATCGGAAGCGTTACAAGAACGATGTGTTAGAGGAGCAACAGTCACCTCTGGAGCCTTCCACAGACACCGAGCTCTCACTCAGTGCTCAAAACAGGAGGCCAGTAAGTCCCAGAGTATCTCTCAAGCTCCCAGTGTAGGGGAGAACACCACTCCCACATCACAAATCTATCTTTCCCAGTAACTCCTGCTATTCTCTCCAAGCCAGCGTTGCTGGCTTGTGTTGGACTAGAGCATAGCCACCAACAGACCCTGGGTGCCAGCCACTTGGCCTTTCTGGTTAAAAGGAGAAGGTGCAAGGAACATCACAAAACAGCCTGCTCTGATGAGATCCTCATCTTTGTACTTCAGCTCTAAGGCATAACAAGGAGGGCTCCTGGGTGGCTGTGCAGGCCAAGGCTTTCCCTGCTTTCTGTCACCCTGCTTGTCCAAGAATACGATTCAAGCGGTGGCTGCCTTTGTATATATTCCTTCACCAGCTTTGTCAACAGCATCTCATAGAACCAGCTTACAGAATCCAAAATTGTCTCCTGCACTGCAGCCCCTAAATCCCAAATTATAACCAATGCTTTTAGAAAGGCTGTCTTCAAGCAAATAATGTATAACATTGTCTTTAGCACCCTTCCCCTGTAAGATGAAAGCAGGAAGTCTCTCTAATGGCTTTCCACCTATTTTTTCATTACTGTTGCTGAGAAGAATGTGCTAAAAGTGATACCAGTGACAAGAACAGGCTGAAGTGTGGGTGTGTGGCAGGTATAAGTCTGCTTTTCTTCACCTGCATGAACATCAGTAATTCTTTCTATATCACATTATTAGCAAGGGAGCACATAATGTCACCATGTGGCAGAAAAGAATTTCTGTTTCTCTTCCCACCTGCTTTTTACATCCAAATTCCTACCTGCTAGCTACCAATGATGACAAAACAAGGCAAAATCAAGTTTCGATTCCCTCCTTAACTATTTCCCCATAACAAAACAAATCTCTACCAAATGCTTTCCTGCACCTGGCCACTCTGTCTCAGTGGATCAACATGAATACATTTTTGACCAGGGTAATGCTCATTTGTAGGCAAGGAATAACCCTCAACATCCAGTCTGCCAAAATTGGGGCTTACCCGTTTTCACTCCCTCATACTAAGCAGCCCTCCATGTCCCTGCAACCGTCACATGGGTACCTTGGTCAGTGCACATTAAAGGCTTAGCTTGCCCAAGTCTTTCAAAGAAAATTAAACAGCAGGAATATGCTAGCTGTGAAAAGAAAAGGAAATAGAAAAGGGGAAAGAAAAGGGCCTTCTCTATTGAAAACGAAACTTTCTGTCTCGAGGAACAATACCGATTGGATCCAGGACACAATCTGATAGGATACAACACGTACTCTGTAGGAGGCATTATGAACCCCTTATTACATGCGGGATTTATGACCAAGGTCTCCTGCAAGGATCCCTAAGCGCCAAACAGTTGAAGCGAAAGAAATCCCCTCTCGATGCCCGTTGCAAAAGCCTTTGCTGCCATCTAATGGCACTTTTCGCGAAAGGCAGCACAGCTCTGGGCTTTGAGCAAAGCTTTGCCAAGTGCCACAGCCTCCTCATCAGGCATTCCCGGCACCTTTCTCCCACCCTGCCCCAGTGTCCTTCAGAAGCAGAGCCGGGGACACCGCTCAAACCCCAGCTGCTGCAAGGTGATGAACTCCCTTCGCCCTCGCTCTTTAATACACTCTGTGCATTAATCCCGGCTTTGCAACGGCTCAAAAAAACCCACGAACCACAGAATTCAGACCTGCAAGGGCTGTGTCCTGAGAACAAACCCCCACGAGCAGCAGAGAGCTGCCCCTCTCCCTAAGCTCCCAGGAGGCACCAACCGCCCACCTGAGCACTGGGGAGCACTGGGCAGCACTGGGCCACGCTAGCATGGAGCGGCACCTCCTCAGTGTGATGGGGCACTCACCCCTACAGTGATGAAAAGCAAGGGACCAGCTCTGATTAAGCATCCAGTAAATGATGGATCAAAAAAAGTGGCTGTGAAGATGGCCTGGGCTATGAGGGAACAGAGGCCAGGACCATCTCCCACGAGCACTGCCCAAAGGCACGCAGCGGGGAGAGAAGCAGGCTGCAGGGAGGGATGCTGCCCGGTCTGTGCTAGCTTGGTGGCTCTTCCACCTGCCGAAGGAAGCTTTCTGCACTAAAACCAGCTCTAGGGAACAATGTCCTTTTCATTTGGCTGTCCCCACAACAGCCTTCTGGTTGGGATTTTTCTGGACAATCACCATTCCCCGCTTTTTGTTTAACCTCAAGTGGATTAAGAGTAATTTCAGGGTGGCTATACTGAAAATTTGGTGTAACAGAAAGTCTTGAAGTAACCATCTTCTAAATATACGTTTCCACGGGAAAACAAAACAACAACCAGCAACAAGAAGTTTGTCCAGTAAGCTGCATAAAAGCTCAAAATGCAAACAGCTGCAGAGAAGAGTGCTTACCAAAAATCATCGATTAGCTAAGAAAGATCCATGATGCTGGCAAGATTGTGGGGAGCACAACTGAACCCAAGGGCCCTGAATGAGCAAGTAAGAGCTCAAAACCAGAAAAATAAGGTGTTTAGAAGATGAAACTATGTCGTGCTCACAACTGTTCTCTTTCCATTTTCAAGATCTGAAATGAACAACCTAAACAAACCCAGGGGGCAAAAAAAAAAAAAAAGCCATCACTGCCTCACTAGCATCATCTTGAAAAATGTCCAGGTAGCATTAAATTCTTTTCCCAGGTACGAATTTCCATCAATGTGGAGATTCAGAGATACAAGAGAGAAAATGTTGCGTTGCAACATCTCATAGTAGCTTTTTTAGTCTAGAAGTTACCAGTGACTGACTTTATCACTGAATGTGCTGGCAAATTAAGAGAATTTCTCCTTCATGTATTTACACCTCTCTGACAACTCAGCCTTCACAAAGAGTTCTGCAAGAGAAGCTGTGTTTGATCAAACTTCCATGGAAATTTCACTTTGTGTTGATCGCTGGAATATGCTTTGTCTCCCATTTGAAACTTGTGTTCAGGAACCAGACAAATTCTTAAGGACTAGAAGATGAAAGGTGCAGTAGCTCTTGTTAGGATATCTTATAATATTTCAGAAGTAACTACTAATAAAAACCCACATATCCATATTTTTCAGACCAAATGATTAGAAAAGGAAGCCTACAGTTAAGTTGCACAAATAAGCTAATTTGTATACATGTCCAACTTACATACGTGTTTGCACACGTTCCTCTGGGTGCTTCCCTCACTGACGGCCATGGGCTGCTACAGAAAGCATCTATTACATCCTCTTTAAAGAGCAAAAATCAGAACAAGGAAACAAACATAAAGGCTTAGGATGAGGAAGAATATGAGACCTTTATGACATACCACATACCGTATCAAAGCCTGAACCACATTGTTAATGCTGATAATACTTGCCCACTTTTCAGGGAAGAGTTGCCCCATTTTTTGGAGGGAGCAGGTCAGCCTACCAAACACAAAGCATGTTACATCAGCCCCCTAGAATGATTCAGTCACTTCTGGATGTAATCATGAACACACACTCACATGCAAGCACTCCCACACAGCCTGAATTCTCAGCACCAGAGATCAGGTGAACATAAATAAGGGTGGATATAAACACTGGTTATGAACCCGCGGATGTGAAATCTGATGCCAACGTGGAATTGCCTTGAGTTGCCTCGTTGATAAATGTACTGGAAAGACTAGCATACCTTTCAAGGACAGCATGCTCTGTGATCAATTGGTTGGATTTTCTTGAAACCTTTAATATACCATGCAGTAAAGGGATAATAAAATAATCTCTCTGCATTTTCAGCACCTAGCAGGAATTTGAGCTACACACGAATACATCCTGAGTGATCCCAGACAAATGTGCTGTAATGACAAAAGCATTGCTGAGCCTCTCTGGTACAAGCCCCCATTAAAAAAAAAAGCATTTCCAGTCTGAAAAACAAAAGGCAGAGAAAGAGGAAGAGTTTAAGATTCCTGATCCCTGTTCTCACAGTAGCTAATCTCAGGCTCCAGCCTGTGCTCTTTCCTCTTCAAAGACTGCAGTGTAGCATTCAAAGACTGCAGTGTAATGTTTTCCTTCAGCTCTGCATATTCCCTGCATTGTATCTATAGTGAAATATGTGCAGTTCGTCACACATCTATTCCACTTGTTTATACAAGTAACATTTCAACACTCCCTTCCCTCACGTTTCACAGTATCAGCTCTGAGTTGTTGCCTTTTGCACCTTTTTTTCTTTTTAAATGTTTGAGGAGATAGCTGTAGAGAGCCTTGAGTCAGATAACCTCACTGTCTGTATCTTTCCAGGGATGCTAGGATCACCTAGATCCTCTGAAATCTTCACAATGCCCCAGTGGACAGCATTGGAGCATATTCAGCTCATGGATCCTTTCTTTAGAATAATCTACCTAGGCAGCAAGAGCTGTATTCAGTCTGAGCAAAAATACTTTTTTTTTTTTTTACTAGGTCTTTTATTTAGATGTAAAGTCATAACATGTCTCTCAGCCATATGTGAGTTTAAAATAAGTGGCTGTTAATGTATTTAAGAATACTGCTTTAAAATGGCCTAGGAAAAGCTTTGCAGTGGAATTTGTTTCCTGAGAAGACAAGAGCGGGGAGAATAATTTCTGATTTTATGGCTGGAGCACTGTATTAAGAGGTCTTCTCAGCCATTTCGTAGCAAATAAAAATATTCAAATACTCACCACTTTTCTCCTCCAGGGAATCTCAGAGTCCTCCGCACTGGTTCCAGCGAAGGAACGTGCGAGGGATTTTATAAACAACCATTTACATAACTCTGCCAGCACTAATATCATCAGTGACGCTGGCCGAGAAGTCCATCTGATCGCACCAGGGCAGGAGGACACACACAGATTCCTGTCCACCCTCGTTCTGGCCCCAGCTCGAAACATCCTCCACCACTGGGCAGCCCAGGGACCGGTCCCTGCCACCTTAATGCCATTTGCCTCTTTCTGTTTCCCAGGGAGTAACTGGGTGCTTACAGTACCCCTTCTCCTTAAGTTGCAGCAGACAGCATCTAATAGCCACGTGTCATCATCCTGACCAGCTCCACATGCAAAACCCCAGGTCAAAGCTGATTTTTGTTATATTTTAGCCCAAAGACAAACATGTCTTTTCCTGGTGAGTGCTATGCTTTAACAAGTAAATTGTTACCCTAGGAGTACAGTGTGAATGCAAGACTGAGGGGGAAAAAAAAAAAAATAGAAAACAACAAAAGGGGGAGGGGAGCTTCATGAAAAGAAGCTTTCTTTCAAAAGTTAATGCATGACCTTATGTGGAGAGCTGAAGGAAGGGAAAGAAAGGAGAAGAGAGATGCACACTGCCGCTCCCTGGACTGTCAAGCAGGATGCATGCTTCACTAAGTAGTCATATGGCACTTTTCACCTTCCTAAGCAAGGATGCTTTTAAAGCCTCTATATCTGTCAGTCCTTGCTAACTCACACACCCAAAAGTGACACTGAATCTAGTATCTTCTGCCCATCTGCTGCATGGTACCGGCCGTAACTACAGCAGCTGCCTGCCTCCCGGTAACAGCCTACCCATCGCTTTCTCAGGCAAAAGGGTTCTGCTACGAGAAAATGCTACAAGCAAATTTCCTAGAGGAAAAAAAAAAAAAAAAAAAAATAAATTCTCTAGAATTTCTCCACTCTGACTGCTATACTTGAAGCTGAGGCTTGCTATACTTGCTGCTCCTTCAGAGCTCACTGTATTTTGATAAAGGACATCAGCGGCTGCAAACCCTTTCATCAAAGAGGCATTGACTATTTAATTTTACAGTTGTGCCTCTTTTCCACAAGGAATACAGAGAATTCATTAGTAATCACACATCAGAGAGTGCATCCACCTACATGTTCCTCTCCTTTGGCGACTGTATAATTACACAATCATCTCTTATCAAAGAAACTTTTCCCTTCAACTTCTACACAATAATTGCCCGTGGCTTTGCTTCCCTTTATCTCCCTTGAAGAGAAGGAAACACTAAAAAACCACTTGTGTCGAAGGTGGCTCTGGCTTCCTTTAAGTAGCAAAAACCCAGGGCACGTGCAGAGAGAAATGTTAATCTACTCCCCAAACCACGGAAAGTAAAACTCGACAACAACAAAAAAAATCTTCCAGTTGGCAAGTGACAACCACACGTTCCGGGGGCGAGAAGGAGCGGGACCCTCCAGCCGTCGCTGTTCCATCTCTGTATCGCTCCTTCCCTCGCTTTTTTAATTCCTTGTTGGCATTTTGTTATTAGTCCCCACACAGTAAACAACGGGTTGCAAATTCTGACAAAATGAACTGCTGAAAGGATTATTCATCCCTCCGCGAGATTGCTCTGTGAGCTGAGAGCTACATGTTCTGCATTCTGTGACTAAGATACAGTCCCATGTGTTTTCCCAGTTCAATCAAGTGTGCGAAGAACTGTCACAATAGTCCTTGATGCCAAGAAAATAAAATTTAGGGTAGAATGGGAAACCTGAGTTGCATTTTAATGGCATTCCGTTTGCACCTGTTTTCTCTGCTCTTTGTTTATTTTATTCTTTTTTAATCTTTATTGACAATTCATTAAAGCCTTATCATACCTCTCAACAGTAAAAGAAAAGGGAGTTGTTATTGTACCTGTCTGGATAATTGCTACTGAAGTGTTGTCAAATTCTTAGAAGTGGCTATAGATCTTTCATGTCAGGCCACTGGGACTGAAACAAAAACATTTCCAGGCTTCTGCAGGGTGTGGGGTTGGTTTTTTGCCTCGCCTTTAGAAGAAGACGTAAAAGGAACAAATAAGTCAAAATGATGAATTATGACAGGGAAAAAAAAAAATTAAAAAATCAACATTTGAATTGCTTGATAATAGAGAGACTGTGGGGCTTGAGGGAAGATTAGAGCAGCATCAGGCAAGAACAGAACTGAAAGTTATTTAAAAGTGATAGAAACCCTCTAGGATCTGCAATCCCACCATTGTTTCCCTTTGGAAAAGCAGTTTTCAGAAGCTCCAATTAACCTTAATTGAATTCTGCCTTAGCAATATCTAGAATTTTAATTGACTGGGAAGATGATCATAAATCTCTGTTCAAAATACAGCCTGGCCATTAGCAATTCCCAGAATGGCCCAACACAGTGTCATAGAAAAGGACTTGCCTGTTCTGCAGGTAAAGCTGCCTGTAGACCATAAAACAAACATTCAGAAGGGAAAACCCCAGTAGCAAAAGCCAATCCTGTGAGTACTCATTTTCTCCGGTGCTGATAGCTGTCCATGCTGTCCACAGCATCCTTAAAGATGGTTTATTCCATCTCTCCCTTGCCTTCCTCCGCTCTCACATTTGGCTCTAACGCTGGGTGTTTAGCTTCCACTTTAAATATAATCACATCCTTGCTTCTCTGGTGCTGGCCTCCATTCTTTACAGGCTTGTCTCTCACATAGTCTGCTTGTTCCCTTTTAGGTCAGGTTACTTTCAATCTGACAGATGTTCAGCTGTTCCGGAGACCCGGTGTTTGCAAATAAAGCTCTGCAAGGTCGCTGCACTTACAGGACTGAATTGCAATGGCTTCTGAGCACCTAAATCCTTTTCAAAGCCTGCCCTTGATCACCTTGCATTAGCCCAAACTTTTGGTCTTAGAGAGATCTCACGAACATCCCTCAGCCATCAAAAGATGCCTCCTAGCCATCCCGCGCCGCTACGACACACGGAAAGGAGATATTCTGACGCTGCTAAGTACACATTTCTTGACCCTGAACTGACAGTCCAGCCACAGAGAGACAAAAGAAATTACTGTACCCACACCACAAACTTCTGACAGGACAGCGATGTGGCAACAGTGGAGGGGTTTGATCCTTGGTGGATGTGGACACAGCCTGCACAAGGACTCTTGTGTCTCTGTGTCTGGTTTCCTCAAATAAAATCCAACAGGTATTGTTTTGGGCTACGCAAGCCTGCTGCAGGGAAAACACATCGAACACGACATACACACTACACAGTCACACTGTGTATGCACAGTAGCCATTTGCAGATAGCTGGGAACAGGAGGACATCTCACCTGTTCCCCACATCAGCCCACAAAGGGCAGGAGTTACTCTACGGAAAAAAAATGCCTTGTGTAGGCATCTTCATGGACACATGAGCACAACAGAATTTTTCCTGATAAGGAAGTAGAGAGAATCTGTGTGTCCACAGGATTTTGTCACAGCACTACAAACTCAAGGCATGCTGGAGGTCCCATGAAAAGGGTGTGTGCAGCCCCTCTCCTTGCACCTATACCGGGCTCTCCTGGCCCAGCACCAACTCACAGCCAGAGCTCAGACCAAGGCAAGACACTTTTAAAGAGGGCCCTGAGTTCAGTCTCATTTGAAGATGTACCAAGTAAGTAGGTCTTACAGTGCTCATGATCATCAAAGCACTTTGTAGCACAGCCATTAACCCTCACGACAGCGCTGGCCAGCAGGCAATTACCACTATCTCAGTTTTGTAGACAAATGAGCTAACAGCGAGTCTGGGGAGGAAGAGCAAACGCAGACACAAACAGTCCGATATTAACACCTGCACATCAGGATCTGCCAGATACTTCTAGCTCCTAGTAAGGTCAGTGGGAGGTAGAAGTCCTCAGCACCTCTGGAAAGTCAAAGGTGCTCAGTCAGAAGCGAAATGGAGGCTTTAATGACCTACTTAGTGCTACGGTAATCAGAAGGACAAGCAAAAGCTCCTGAGGTCTTTTTCTTCACTGCAGGGTATAAATCCCATTTACTTTAATAGGAATTTATGTCATGCAGGAAAAAGATAGGACCTTAGCTTCTAGTTCTGCACGCAAGGGGCATCTCCTCTCTCCTCCTCTTCCACATCTCTTTCCTTTCTCAAAATAGAAGCAGCAAGAATAGGGACTCGCCACTGTTTCTGTAACCGCAGATTGGATTTAGACAGGAATGACTGATTAAAAGTTGTGAATTAGGGTGATTTTGCTGACTCCATGAAATTGCCAGTGGAGGAGGGAGGGCAGCTGAGTGACAGAGCTGGAAAACACATCAGAGTGAAGTTCAGCTTGCAAGCAGCTGTACTGAGCAAAGAGGCCAGTAAAGAAAGAAACAAGATTGCGATCATATTAAGAAGTTTTAATAGACTGAGAGAGCTCAACACAAAGGAAAATCAGGCATCAGAACTAAACCCTGCTTCAAGATCAAAAGGAAGCAAAGAAGAGACAGAAGGGAGCTAAGTGACTCAAGCTATTTCACCTAGGCGAGAAGCTGTCCAGCCACCCAGTTCGGACTCAGGCAGGTTTTTCCACTTGTCTAAAGCTCAAACACATTGTGAAGGACTGTCTCCTCTCCAGGGCTCACCAAGAGCAGGGCAAAAACGTGCCTTTGTCAAGATCTCAGCACACCTTCACAGCACGCCCAAGGAGCAGGCAAGCCCTGAAGGGGCCAGCTCCTCCCCAACCTCAGCAGCATCACATCTGCACTGCCCAGTGCCCAAGCTGCTCATCCTGGGGGAGCTGCAAAAGACCCTCCCAGACCGAAGCGATGGGTGTCTATGTCTGGGAGCAACCTGTCTGCAGCAGGCATTGTACCCGCAGACATCAGGTACCCACCTGCCTTTATTTCATCCCAAGCCCAGGGAAGCAGCAACTGAGCCTGAGGTCTGCCAGGCAGTTCCACAGCCGACTGACAGTGTCAGCCCACTGATCCCTGCCCCTGCTGGCTGTGAGCTCAGGTCCCAGTGGGAGCTCCCACTTCAGAAGAATAACTGATATAAAGGCCTTTTCTCATGTTAGCTCAGCAACCAGTTCCCACAGCCAGGGAGGGAACAGCGGGGAAAGCAGGCTGACCCAGTGCCTGCCTCCCCCACCAGTACCTGGGCTGTCACCATTGTGGGCCAGGGTGCCCGTGGTCATGGGGACCAGGCACCAAGTGATGACAGGAGGGAGGGCAGCAGTAAAACAGTGCAGCCTGTGAGACTTAAGAGACTTCAACCCTCTGCAAAGGCAGCCTAGGGAAAAGTAATTTTCTGGTTGTGCTTCTTTGTGCTGCTTGAAAGGGTGCCAAGGATGTTCTCGAGTCCCCTTCAAACCTGTCAGTTTCTCCCCAGGTTTTCAATGTATTTTTACCTACCCCATTTTTTCTTAGAAGGCTTTACGGAAAAATGGCAGATGGAAAGGATTATTATTTTAGCTACTACCAGTGAAAACTGAGTGGTTGCTACTGAGAACACGTAGCGTGTGTTGGGTGTTTTGTGTATTTCCCTCACCCTTCCCTACCTCCCAGAGACATAGACGAGATGTCTCTGCACACCCCAGATGCTCCTCTGAGAGCTGAGATGTTTCTGTTGCCTTCAGGGAAATACAGTGAAGAGCAGACTCCATACCACTGGTATTTCTTGATCTCACAAAGACAGAGACACTTGCAAGCTTTTCTCATGTATCACAAGGGAGTGGAAAGGATTAAAAACCTGGACTTGTTTTCTCCTCCCATTACTTTTAAGAGTCTTTCAGCCTTCGAACCTATTTAGGTGCAGGACAAGCCACAGCACACAAGGGCTGCCCAACCTGCCACACATTGAAGGACATCTTGGAGGTAGGGACCCATCGGACGAGTGACCCAGGCAAATGACCTGACAGCGACAGCACAGGGGGTGTCCTGGGCTTTGGACAAGCATGGGAGGAAAGGACCAAAAAAAAAAACCAAACAGCCTACTTTCTCTCCCCAAGGCACTGCTGGCATACAGAGCTCAGCCCTCCCTCTCCAGGCAGCATCACCTTGCAAACCATCCAAACCCCAGCCAAGACAGCCTTCAGATATGACTATATGACTACATTTTCTACAGTATGTTTCATCAAGCAGGTTATTATTTTTCTGGCAACTCACTCATGAGCTACTGAGCAACAGGCAGGTTTTCCTCTCTGATGGTAACAGCTGTACATTTACGACCCGGGCATATCGATTGCATCTCCGTAGCACCCAAATTCAGTTCATTTAATAGAGGCTCTGTTGTTGTTGTTTTCCCCAGCATACCAAGAACGTCTCTTTTAAAATATATCTAGCTTGTTTGGTATCATGGATGGTCTATTTCTCCGGTAATAAAATATCCACTCTGTCATCAGGTTCCGAGTTGAAATCAATCCACAAATACAACGTTAGTTCAATAACGACCCACTTCAGCAGAATAAATCACTGCTTACCTCACTGCGAGCGCAGCTCGCGCTGCACCCAGTCACCTATTTGGAACCCATTACACCCTACAATCAACAGCGTGGCCGTTGAGGGGGGGCTGCTCTCTTCCCTTTCGACACTCGCTCTCACCCCGCTCCCTTCCCAGCGCCGGCGGATGTTTGATGGGCAGCTCCAAGGGCCGTGGAAGGGAGGCGATGCATCTTCGGCGAGGAGGAATGACACGCGGGATAAGACGCCTAAACCAATTCATCACTAAATGCGGAGCGCTACGGTGCCGCACCCGGAGCGTCACGCCGGGATTGATTACAAACAAGATGACACCTCCCTATGGACCGCCTGCTATATTATTATAAATAAATACCCATTCATTCTGGAGCCCATATTACTGCAAAGGATAGATTATACCTCAGGTACGCAGTAAATATCCCATTGAGTACAATGTCCCTTCCTCGCCAACAAATGAGTTTTGTCTCGCATAATACAGTTTCGTAAACATGATAAGGGAGCAGAGAAACACCAAGAGACTGAGAGATCTGCAAAAAGCTCAACTGATATTAAGGAGCTATTTCCATGAAGGACACACTAAAAATTCAGTGACTTGCTGTTAGAGGGGAGTCGAGGACGGGAGGCAGCTGCAGAAGGCTCGTCCTTGATCCTGAAAAGGAACAGCCTCAGAAAGCTTCCCGAGTCCTGCACACATCACTGGGACAAAAGCAAACCCTTCTGGTTTCAAACTTCTAGTGGTTTGTGCTAACCAGCTCTAATGAGGCGTGCCGTGGCATTCAGGAAAATAAAACAAGAGCAGTCGAAAAAGCTGTGTGCTGAAAAGTGAGCAGCCTGGGAGAAGTCTGGCTTGGCTTTTATCTCCTTCTCCCCTCTGCCTGCTGGGCCATCATCTCTGGGTGCCACCAGAGCATTCCCTGTCCAGCACAGCCCAGACACCTCCTGTTCACCCCAGTCACTGCCCAGGCAAGACACGGATGCTCAAATATTGGGCCACGGCTTGGCAAGCACAGGGAGAGCTGGCTAATGGAATGTTATGCCAAATGTGCTCATTTATTGGCTATTTCTCTTATTTACCCTGGGGATCTGAAGCATTCTGCACCCAGGAGACAGTAATTGAAGCCAAGAGCAAAAGGATGGCTGTTAGCTCTGCTCTCGGTGCCTGCACTTGGGTCAGAGCAAGGCTACTCCTGCAGCCCTGTGGCCTCAGCAGATCTCTGTTGCAAAAAGAAATACCTTCTTTCCTCCTCTGTGTGCCTCCAGTGGTTTGCAAGGACTGAGGCTTATTTGTGCACAGCTCTGCCAGCCTCACACAGATTGTGATGGCCCCTGAGGGTCCAGCAATGAGGGGAAATAAAAATACAAACGGCTTTTAATGCTCTTCCAAACGTCAGGGAAGGGGCAGCACCCATGCTGGGCCATCCTTGCACACAGACATAGGCTGGGGGGAAATGTCACCTCCCTGATTCGCAAGGTGATGGGCGAGACTGGAAGAGTTGCACTCAAGTGTGATGACTGCAACCCCTCGCTTTCCAGGAAAGCTGGTGCCAGGAAGTTTGCTGGGCAAGAGGGAAACTCCTAGTAAAAAAATTAAAGCTTCTCACTTCATAGGTATTTATTCTGCCTTCAAAGGATGGGGAAGCTCAACATTTGCCTGTATTTTGTCCACCAGCACCCAGCTGAGCCTGTGGGTGGGCTTTAGGAGTACAAAGCAATGGATGAAAAGCCAGGACAGGAGTGCTGGAGCAGGAGCACAGTGCTGCTGTGGTCCTTCACCCCTGCTCAGCAGAGAGAGCCACAGGCAGCCCTGTGTGGGCAGAGGGCCAGGGCACAGCTGTGCTCACCGACTGACGCTGTCTGTCCCCCGGCACCTCTCCACTCTCCTCTCACAGCCAGCTGCAGCTCCTTCCAAATGGCCTCAAGACACCCGCGCCAGAGATGAAGGAATATTGCCATTAGAAAGCTGCAAGAAATAAATAAAGCCTATTTGCTACAAACAGTCATGGCTTGGGGTTTTGCCCTCGTTTTTCTTTTCATTGACTGGATTGCCAGACAGACCTACGGAAGCCCACTTAGAAAAGATCCTCACCCAGATGTAGCATTTTGCACTACCCCTGATGCTCGTGCCTTTCATCTCTCCTTCTCCAACCCAAACAAGTGAAAACCTTCGGGAGGCTTTTGATTTTGGGTATGTTAAAAAGAGGGAAAAAATCCCCAACCATCCCTCTACAAAACAAATAAGAGTTGTCCTATTTCACAGATACGGAGACAGTAAAAACAGCCAACAGATTGGAACCCAACAGAACCAAAGAAGTTGTGGAAAAGCAAGGAAATCATCCAGGTTTGCAGCTGCCGAAGCCTGTGCCTTGCTGTCACGCCCCAGGAGGCCTCGTACGTGTGGAGAACAGCTTTGAAAAGAAACAGTATTGTTTGGTAATGTCAGTACCAGAATGTAAAGTGGAAACAAAAGTGCTATTTCCCCCACCTCCATTCCCCCTTTTTTATATTTTCCTTGTTTTTTTTTTTTCCCAACAGCAAATAAACACTACCCTGTGCAGGCACAGAAAAACGTGAAGATAATCAGGTAATTTTCCATCTCCAATCAAAATGGCAACTTTCCCTTTGATTATAAATTCCAAATAAAATGAATATTGTTCCATTTCCTTTGAATGTTTTACGAAAAGCAATTGCCATTTTTCAGTCACGTCTGCTGCCTTCCTCCCTCCACATTATTTTCACTCCAGGCCTTTCCAGGCATGTTTCATAAAAGCATTAACTGATATTCATCCGACACGGAGCTGCTCTTCCCATTTCTCTTTCAGTTTAGCAGAACCCTACAGACTGCAGTGAGGATGATTTCAAGCCATCACACTGTTTCACATACCCTTGGTCTCTTTTTTTTTTCCTGCGCAAGAGAACCCCGTTTTGGAAAGATGAGGCTTAAAACCCGGTGCTGGCGGGCACCCTTCCGTTCCCCCTCCCCGTGGGGCACGTCCTTCCAGCCCACAGCTGGGATCTTACCAAGATTAAAGAGGAAAGAGGAGGCCGGTTCAGAGGTTGCACGGCTCATTGCACTACTGCAGAAAGTCCCCCTGCAGCTCTTCTACACTAATGAAAGCAGAAGAGGAAAATTTTGCTAAGTAGCTAATATGAGAACAGAGACAAATTGTAGTCAAACACAAGTGCTTTGTGTCCCTACACGCACCTCAGAAACTGCCACAGAGTTTCCATTAGATCAAGGATTTCACTTGCATCCGGGAAAACAAACAAATATGAAAACCACCACACATCATGTCTAGATCTGCAGTGCCACCCGCAGGCATTCGGTACCTGTGCCCTGCTCCACCCAGGTGGGAGCTGAAGAAATCAAATCCATCAGACATGCCAGGGGGTGGAATTCAAGCACATGAGTCCCCTCAGAAGTCTTACTGAATGGGCAGGACCGCTTGTTACGAGTTGCATCTGGGTGGCAGCGTTGACTACTTCCAAATTTGACAGTTCTATTCAAGTGCTGGGAAATCAAAGGGAGCTGGATAAGCCCAGCTCATCCCCTTGCTACGTATATTGGCCAAATCACAGGGGAAGAACGAGCGACACTCTGCAAACACTCCCCGCTCTGCGGCCAGGGCTGATGCACGGCACTGCAGGAGGAAGGCAGAAACAGCCCACAGCCAGGTAAGGAGAGATGCAATGCCCAGGTGAGACCTGAGAACAGGGTCCCAGTAGCCCACTCACCCCTCTCCCAAAAGCATCTCTCCCCGTGGCAGGTCACCCTGCATCCCAAGAGGTCCCCGCTGCAGCATCCTCACCTGCCAGGCAGCAGAGCGAGGACGCCTGGGTTCCTACCTGGCCTCTGCAGAGGGATATCAGTGCAATGCACAAGCGAGCGTGCCTCTCATCCCTTAGGGGTGAGGAAAAAAAAGGCCACATGCTAAAATAAAAGCAGATCTGGCACAGCACTGTGTTTATATGCTCCATTGCCTGCCAAACCAAAAAGAAGTAATATTCCCAGCGTAGCAAAGCCCAGCTCTCAAGCTCTCTTCCAAGTTAAAATCCTTAAGGAAGCAAATTCTGTAATTTCAAGGATATCTGTGATGCTAAACCCACACCAGATAGTAAACAACGAGTATCAAAGCCAGATTTGCCTTGTTACCAGTTCTGCCTAAAGCACTATATATTAGTGGTGATGGTGGCCTGAAGCATCCTTAGAATTGACTGAAAACCTGGAGGAAAAGGAGTAGGAAGAACAGCATTATGCCACATAAGAAATGTTTATTCTTTCCAGCTAGGACAACACAAACACAAAGGAGAATACAGCCAGCAAAAACTGCCCACCGCATGCACTGTTTATAGTCTATTCATCCTGTCAGCTTAATTAAAGGGGTAATTAAAACTCTCCACAAGCCAGAAAGAAAGATTTCTTTTAAAAGAAACTCCAGAAGGAAAATGTTCCTTCATTAAAGTTAGTGGACTTTTTCCTACTTACTATTATTTTCAGCCTGTGCCCTGAGAGAATCAAGCTCAAAGCACACTCAATCCTACTACCTGCACTTGGCAAAGGCAAGGACAGAAGAGGTGAGATGGCCACCAGCCTCCAGGCCTTGCTTAGAAAGGGCTCTCATTTTCCCAAGCAGCACTGAATGTCTCTTGCAAAGTGTAGCGGGATAAAGAAGAGGAAAACCTTCTTAGTTTGAAGGTAATTGAAAATATGTTTTTCTGTCACTTACATACCCTCTCCAAATAGCTTGCCTTTTTTTTTTTTCTTTTTCTTTTTTCTTTTTTTCCTAATTTAATCATCCGTTCTGCCAGGTTCTAAAATTTTCTGTATAGACAGTGACATCTAGTGAAGGAACACGGAACTCGTGCAGACACAGGGCTGCACCTGCCAGAGCCGAGATGGGGATTTGGAAATGCTGGAACCGAGATCGCCAAGGGTCACTTGCAAAGGAGGCTGAATTACAACCCAGCAGAAACTCATTTATTCACCTAGCAACAAAAATCGAGTGCCTGCGAGGCACTGCATTTCACTTGCCTGGGAGGAAAAATAAATAAAAAAATAAATAAGGTAGCTTGAAAGCAAGGCTGAGTTTACAGGACGTTTCTGATTGCCAGAGGGGCTGCCAAGTGCTGGCTGAAGGCCACCGACGCGCAGAAGGAGGTGATGGTAGATCCTGTCCTTATACCTGCAACAGGTACCTCTGCGCCAGATGCTTGGTGGCAACCCCGGGCTTTGCGCCCCAGACAGAGTAACAAAACCTCTGTCCCCGGGGTTGCAATTATTGGAGCTAATGTATGGGGCAAGAAGCCTGGGATAAATTGATTGGCTGCTGTGGAGTGATGAGAACCTGAATGTTTCTCAGTGTTGCTATTAAAAAGCCACATCCCTCTCCATCCTGCAGCCACATGGGTCTTCCCCAGCCCCCGCCTTGAACCCTGGCGTGCAAACAGCTCTTAATGAGCCTCATGTCTTTTCTCACTTTGGAAGAAGTATTTCTCTGACAGCAGAGACTTTTAGACACTTGGGACAAAACAGAGCAATTCAGCCGTGTGCTGGGTAACAGGCAACGGTGCTCGGAGGGACAGGGAGGGGGAGGCCAAGTGCTCAGCATCGCAATTAGCCTGAGCATCAGGAATGGCCCTGCCCTACCTCATCCGCAAGGATTTCCTCCCTGAGCCTGAGGAGTTAGTGATGGAAATGGGAAACAAACCCCATCTCTTCCTAGGTCCCATCGTCCCCGCCCCCCCCCCCCCCCCCCCGCAGTGGTAAAGGTCCAGGAAAGGAGAGAGGGATGAGGTGCAGACTGCATGCCCACTGCCTGCCTGGTGGCCCACCACCTTCAAACCATGGCTGAGGTGCTGGGCACCAGAAGAAAGGAAAAAAAAACCCCAACAGTTGGCAAATTCACCTGCAGCAGACATCCTGTTTGTCATCATCACAAGGAGATGCTCGTACACATCCTACAGACTCTTGGTGTATGGGATAAATTAGCAGCCATGGAAGAAAAGCACCAGGAAGAGGGCAGGAGGAGCTACTGCAAGGGGAGAAACTCTAAAACGAAGAGGGAGATGAGTCAAAAGAAAAAGAAACAAGCTAAGAAACAGGAATGGCAGCACTTCTGAGCACAGACACGGCTGCTCTTGCGGCAGGGCAAAATAAAGAGAAGATACTAGAGCCATCCTGAGGAGAATCAATAAAACTGCACCTCGCTCTCTCTGACATCTGTACAAACAGCCCAGTGAGCAAAGCTGGGGGTCACAGGCAGCCAGAGTGCTACTGGCACATCTCTCACCAGCTCAAAGAGAAGCCCGTTCACTTCCCAGGGTGAGCCTGGCTGAAGGTAGCCACAGGAGGAGCTGAGCTGGGGGCAGCGCTGCAGTCGTCTCAAAGCAACCCGAAAGCCAGGCAGCAGTTACAAAATACATCAAATAGAAACTCCATCAACTGCCACTTGAAAAACAAATAGAGCTGAGGCCCCAGCAGCCCCCCCGCCGTGTCACTCAGACCCCCAGGGGCCCAGCACCCCTGCACTTGCAGCTAAGGCAGCGTCACCTCTCCCTGCCAGCGGCCTCAGCGGGCATCGCCACACGGTACTGATGCTGCAGCCATGGAATGAGGGATAATGCAAGGAAAAAGTGCCATCGCCCAAAACCATCATCTCGTCTTTGATCATTATAAATATACCACATGTATCTTTTTTTTTTTTTTTTTTTAATTAAAATTAAGCTGCTGCAGATTCCAGCCCCTATCTCAGCGGAAGGCACTGAAGGACTCGAGCGCAATTAGCTAGGAAAGTCACAGCCCTTATTAAGCAAGCTGTTTTGGGAAAGCCCCTGCTCTGCCACACGCCTACACATATAGCTGGGGAAACTGGTCCAGCTGTGCTGAGCTCACCAAGCCAGCTCAGGTCCTGACATCACGGAACTGAAGCAACGCAGGGCTCATGTTCACATGCTGAAAGCTCCAAAAGCTGCACACAAACCCCATCCCATGACCTGAAGCTGTCAGGCACACGAGACTGTGGGTTTTCCCTTTAAAACAGCCACGGACTGTTTATTTTACAGTGAAAGCCCCACTGCTTGCAGGGTCTGCCTGGGCTTTCGCAAGCAGGGCCAGCTCTGCCCTTTGCCTAACACCTCACCTGGAGAGGCAGCAGCATCTCCTTTATCCTGCTTGTCTCAGGAACTAGAAATGGAGCTGGCCTTCGTGTTCACTCTAAATTAAGACAGCAGAGGTGGAAAGGTTTCCTTCAAGAGAGAGGCCATCGCAACTTCAAGCAGTACAACCACTGTTTCACAAGCACAGTCAAACGGTCATTTCCTACATTTAACCAGAAAAGTCAGTATTGCAATAGCAGAAGGTTTGGGGACGACATGAAGGCAGCTCTGCCCACCACCAGCAGCTAGATGGGGTTTTGGTCAGTGGTGATGTATGGGCTTTCCTGCCCGCATGTCTGCCCTGCACTGTATGCAGACTAAGTGCTGCCAGGGTGCTCCGTCCTGACCTCAGGCCAGGACATTGCCCTTGACAGTGCCCTAAAACCCCCCAGCTGGGACAAAAATCAGACCTTTACTTCACTGGACTTTGGATCTTGAATTGCATCACAGGGAGGATGCTCGGTTTGGTCATGGACGGCAGAACAGCCGTCCAGGATGCGAGCTCAAGCCTCACTGGAGTCCCTAATGACCAACCTCCCCTGCTTCAATGCACGCTCAAGTGCCTTTTTCGGTCCACAGGTTTGCTCTGTGCCACCCCGCTACAGGACCAGGTTATCAGGCTGCCTCAGAGTCACTCTCCAGTCCTTCCCCACCTTGAGCTTTAGTGCTTAGGGCCTGTTGTCCACCTCAGGGGGAATCTGCTGCTGTCCCAGACTCGGCTCAGTGGAAGGGAAATGGATTTAGACTTGAATAACATTCTATTTTCTCAAGGTGAAAGGGTGAAGGGGTTTCCACAGGGCAGTCTCTGCTGCACCGCAGGGATCAGCATCTGACCGTGTCTTTCTCGTAAATTGTCTCCTGGACTTAAAGCTACTGGAAGTCTCTTACTGAACACCCACAACAAGCCCCTAATATCACTGGGATACAGAGATAAAATTAGAATTTCTTTCAAAGAGAGAAACTAGAATATACTGAATTCTGAAATCCCAGCTGCATTCTGAGGAAAACAACAGCAGTTTCAGTCAAACTCCAGCACGTACCTGCAGAGGGAAGAGTACCTTTCTACGTCTCATAAAGCTGCCCTGGAGGGGCAAAATCTATCCGTAATTAAATCTGTTTGATGCATTTCAAGTGGGCAATTTGCAGAGGAATTTGCTATCCAATACACAGAACATTTTTTGCAGGGTGAATGTTTTTTCCTAGGCACAGCCCAGGTGGCATTTGCCACGACCTGTTTGCATGATCTTGGCAGAGTAACCTGGCTGGCGAGCAGACACAGCTCAGCTGGCCGCTTGGGAAGCTGCCAGCTACCAACCTTTGCCTTCGCGGCTGGGGACTCGCAAACCTCGGGCTTTTCCAGCTCACTTGCCTGGCCAGGGGCCAGGGGCTGCTCAGCTACGCGCTACGCTGTGCCCAGGGTGGCTGTAGGAAGTGCGCGAAGCCCCAAACGGCATCAGATGCCGACTGGTTGTGTCCAGCAGCACCAAGTGCTTCCTGGCCCAGATTAAAAGCTCCACAACTGCTGGCTGAGGCTGGCTGGAGCGGAGCAAAGCCTCTGCGCCGGGGAGACCAGCAGGGCAGAGGGCAAAGCACCCCCAGAGCCCCGTGGGTAGGTTATGAAAGCCACCGGGGCATGGGAGGGCACCAGTACAGGGACTCTTGTGCAACCAGCCGGGCCAGTGACGCAGGGCAGAGCTGGATGCCAGCCAGGGCTGGATGCTGGCCAGGCAGCAGGAGCTGCCGTGCCTCCGGGGCAGCCCAACCGCAGCGCTGCGGCCGAGCACACCCCCAGGGGGAAAGTCCAGCCCTGGGCTTGGCTGCCCACTCCACTGCTCCAGCCCCTCTTCCATTAAAAAATGTACTGGCTAAAAAACTGATGACTGGCATGTTTATTTTCCAAGACGTCAAGGTACCATGAAACCGGAATACTAGGGTAATCAAGCAGGAAAAGCAGACGTTGCATTTATTTCCTAAGATAAACATTAACACCACTTTACCTGGGAAGTGCAGTGCCCAGCCACAGATCCTCAGCATCTCCACACTGAAGACAACAAATATCCCCTGCCTGATTTGCAGATTTGGATGTATTTCCAAAATACAGTTACTCAGATAAGAAAACAGTGGTATAAGTATTGTACCCCTACCACTGGAAAAACAGCTGAGCCTGCTCAAATGGCACTGGAAACAGGTCAGTGGGTGATCTCAAGGGCTTTGACACTCAGGTGGTGAGATGGTTGGGTCTCTGGGTGGTCCCTATTACACTTCACCTCTCAGTCTCCAGACTGCTAATGAGCAACACAATCTGCACGAGCCACACACACGCCAAGATACCTGGTGCCCAGGTTGGTTGCAGGCCACTCCACAGTCAGTGGGCAGAGACGCTCGCCTTTAAAGCCTGGCAGATATTCTCCACTCCAGATCACAGCTGCTCAGTGCTTAAGGGCAAGAACACAGGAAGGTCCTTCATCACCCCGTAGCAATGCCAGGATGAGGTTTTGTAACAAAATAATTCAAAACTGTACAAAAGCAGAGTGAAATCTCTCTGGCATGGCCCTTCTCGTGATTTCCCTTTCCTTCCTGCTCAGGCTCATCATTCCAGCAAGCTGGGATTTCAGCCCCTGCCTGAAAGTTGTTCTCTTGGTGCAGAAATCAAATACATCATTCTGCAATCTGCTGAAAGGCAGAAGAGGAGAGGATCCCTGCCAGGCCTCGCCAAGACAGGGAACAGAAGGAGAGAAGAAGAGAGGGTAGGAAGAAAGTCCTCTACATACCCTGTCCACAAAACACATGCTGTCTCTGACACCATGGAAGACACTAAACCAATCCGAGGTCACATTCCTCCCAAGACAGATCTATTTGCACCTTGAAGGGGAATGAAAGAAGGAAAGAAAAACAATGCTTATGCCCAGAACACTCTCCTTATCTTGGCCAAAAATACTCTCGCCCCTGAAGCAATCACTGGGGAGGACACTGAATTTTCTGCCCCTTGGAGCACATGGCAAAGAAGCATTTGCAGACCGCCTCTGAATGGGCAGCAGGGAGGGCCCTGGTACCAGCTGTGATGAATGGTGCCCCTGGGCAGCCCCAGCCTCTAAACACCGTGTGCTGCAGCACCACCAGCAGCTCCAAGAGGCAGCAGCTCCATTGGTTTGGGCTCTGGAAAAGCATCAATGCACACTGTGCAAATCCCAGACTTTTCATGGTGCTCACTCCACCTGCTTCCCACTTGCCTCACGGTCTCTGCATCACTAAGGGCTCCAGTACCTGCCAACAGGTCAGGGGACACAGCAGTCCTGCCAGGCCTTGCAGAGCCTGACCTTTCCAGAGTCCTCTGAAAATGTCACCATCTGATAGCTCTTCAGAAGCTACCACCAAAATTCTGGTTGTCACATTGATGTCCTAAACAGACAACGTGCCCATTTCTGTCTCTCAAAAGACAGACTAAGAGCTGAATGGAAATATGTTCCCCGTGTGCTAAAGGGAAATGAAATCTCCTTCTCTTCCTCAGATGCAGGTGAGCATGGCAGCACAAGTGGCTGCAGTGGTTCTAAGGAGAACTATTCACATATCAGCTCCTTTCAATACGGCCAGCATTACAAAAGGAAATGAAATGGCTTTGCCCCAAGAAGCTAGGTAGCAGGTCTTCAGAGCATAAATAATTATTCCAAAATTTATTAAGTGTCAGAAAGTAGATCCAGAGTTACGAAGCAAGTCAAGCCAAGGCTGGCTGCTGGGTATAGAAGCCCTGGAAATTTTGATGCAACAGGCAGACACCTCTCAGGCAGACACCTCCTTCCAAACATGAAGTACTCTATTTAATCATCTGCACTGCAGCCTGTATTTGTATCTGAGATGCAGTGGCATGTGTGTTTATTTAACGAGATGTCAGCAGTGTCACTATCATTCCCTCTCTCCTCCTTAGCTGCGTGGAAGACTTCACCATCTGCTGCCCAGACATACTGCTTATTTCTCAGTGAGACAGATAGTGGGTTAAAGTGGCAAAGCTCCACTTTTTGAGATACTTAAATCACTGAAAGGCTTGAGAAATCATAACCGAGTGCTTTGAAAAGCTATCTCACCTATCTATGGCAACACCGCCTGCTTTAAACATCCATCCTCTGCCCTGCTGCCACCTCAGGTAAACCTGTTTCGGGGCAGCCTTCCTCAAACCTACAGACATCCCCATGTCTGCCACCAAGTCCTGCCTCCCAGGTGCCCAAAACCACGGCGAGGCACAGAGAGGAGAGTGCTTGCAGCCCCACTGCTTGGGGAGGGAAGACGCCCCACAGCAGAGCCATGGTGGGGAGCTGAAGGGCTCCCGGGGACATGGCAGAGCAAAGGGGCACCCCAGGGGTGCAAGGCAGCCAGCAGCCACCACCCTAGGAGATGGCTTTGCTTGGGGGAGAAATAAGAAGGTGCTGGGATGTGTGTGCACCATGAAGCTAGAAACCACCGCTCTCACCGCCATCCCTGCTGCACAAACCACCACCATCTTTTTCCTGCGATATTCCACCATTTCATCCACTGCGATATCTCAGTGATTACTGTCACACGACCACAGTTTGCTTTCAGATCATGCTTTTTTGAGATGAAAATGCTGGCAGAGTTAGGGCAGCCAGACCAAATGCAGCACAAGTGTTTCCTGACAGCTATGACCAGCTGGGAGGAGCTGCCTGACCAAGGAAGTGGAAGGATCATTATCCACAGCTCATTAATGATCCCAGGGAAGTGAAGTTTCTGGAAATCACTGGGTTTAATACTACTAATGCTGGAAAAACATTAATCATATGTGTATTTCTTTAATAAGTAACGTGGTTCTTTAATAAGTAACGTGGTTCTGCTGGGCCTAGGACTTCCACAGCATTGGAAAAGGATTAACAGTCTGTCCACAACCAAGATGTTTGAAACATCAGTATCTCCAGGGTAAGAACAGGTCAAAAAGTTGAGGGGAAAAAAAACCCCAAACATTTCTGTCAGTCTGTGTAGACTCTAGCCCATAAACCTTCTCCCCCATTGCTCACTGTTCCCAGCTAGTGGAAACATCAGCCAGATGTGCTGGGCTACCTGAGATCACTTTGCAAAAAAGTTTTCTCTTTTCTCCAAGTCGCATGTACTTAAAATTAATTGCACCTTTCGTGTATTTTCAGAAGGACTTTATATTCCATATCAGGCTATTAGGACTTGAGAATCACCCCACGAGATGCCAAGCAAACAGTGATTCATATTTTGCAGCTAAATCACAATTCCTCACAAATCCCGTGGACAAAGCAGTAGGTGTGGAAAACAGCTTTCTGCATCACCAGTAACTTCTGTTTCTTTCAAAAACAACTTTGTTGTTGCCACACTGGCTTGGTCACACACGTCTCAGGAAAAGCAACACCCAGAACAGCAGAGAAAAAGCACATTCAGTACTGCGGGGAGCAGGAAACTTCTCCTTCCTCCTGCTCGCAGATCACACGAGGAGGTGGTTTGGCGTAAACCCAGCTACTCGAGTCATCAGAGTAATAAAATGGATAATAAACAGATCATTCCTCGCAGCTGTTAGTTACTTAACAAGCCCTGAGGTTGCTGGGCAGTGAACAGCTCCATGAAACCTGTTGGAGCAGGAGGTGGGGAGCAGTGGCAGGAAGGATGAGTAGCCAGCTCTGGGGGAAAAACGTTTTCTCATGGGACAGAAGCTGAATAAAAAGCTGTCAAAGACACACCTGAATGTCAGCAACTGCCTGACAGGAGCTGAGGACACAGAGCTCAGAGATGGGCTCAGCTGCCTCAACTCCTGAGCAGGATAATGCAACAAAACCTGGTAGCCTACCCCCAAAGCCACTGCCCTTATAGATTTTCTTTGACAAATCCCTCTAAAAATAGCAGGACTGTTAGTCTATTTCCTGGATTACATGGATCACCAACCAGTCTTTCCTCCCAGAATCATCTAGCCTTCTAGAAAGGGTGAAAAAAAAGATGGTTACATATCACGACGCACAGTGGGCATGGAAATGAACTTAGTCATGAGTTCTCCCTTCTGAACTCTCTCTAAGGGTGCCCAGACTTGAGAGCAGTCAGGCGCAAGGAACCAGGGCTCAGTTCTGCGTGGCAATCAAGCCTCTGACTCTCCCATGCAGATTTAAAGCAGAGAGGATATGATTCAGAGCTGAGCAAGCTGCATGGAGTGGTCAGTGTGTCAGAAAGATGAGACAGCCAAGCTCCAGCTCTCCAGCGCTAGCAGATCTCTGTGAAAGGAAGGCAGCACAACTGCTTCATTTCACAGAAAACAAAACTGAAGAAGTTAGCAGGGTGCTACCTATCTATCTTGAAACACTGCTTAATTATCTTTCTCATTCTTAGGTATCTTCATTTAAAACCATTTAACTGCTACAGTATCAAACATGTTGCTTAGGGAGGGGTAGATGAGCCTGCCTGCAGGCAGGTGTGGGTTTAAGCACCTAGCTCTAAGGCTCCATCTTTGAATCTGCAGCAGCTCTGTACACGCTCCAAGTTACTCTCTGTTCTAATGGAAAAGCAGCGTAGAGAGAAAAGCACTGTCAGTAGATGGCTTGTGAGACTACCACCATCTATGTTTTGATAATCAAAAAGGAAATGAGGATCAAAGACAGGAAGGTGGACAAAAAAAATTACAGATGAGAACAATAGATTAGCACAAGTCTTCAGGAATGAAATCCAGGTGGCTCATCACTGAAATTTAGTGAGAGACAAGAAGGTTCAAAGCACTGTAATAAGCAGCTCTGTTGTGCTAGAAAGCCAGAGCCCTCATCACATCAGAGCACCAACCTGCTGCAAAAGAGGAGCCCCACTGTTCTGATGACACCGGGCATTTCTTTCCAGGCCTGGAAGGACAGGTTTCAGAGCCCAGAGACGAGAAAACTTCCTCCCCAACATACCCTGAAGCACCCACAGCTTTCAGGGAGCAGTGAGGGGCTGGGAAATCTGCTTCACTGGCAGCTTAGGAAGAGGCTGCACGTCACCCCTAAAGGCAGCTGACATGTAACTCATGTTGATGGTGCAAAGAGGCAGAGCAAAGTTGAGATCCTCTGCAATACCGGACTCCTACTCAAACGCACAGAATCAGCAACACTTCAGGCAGAAGTCCCGTTTCCAGCAGGCGAGCGCAGGCCCAGGCTGTTCAGACCAGCCACGGGCACTGCCCCCACTGCAGCTGAGGAACCCCAGGTGCCCTTGGCCCCCCGCTGCCTCAGACAAGCCCGGGAGGTGATGGGGAGCAGGCCCTCGCTGCAGGGCCCCCCCAGCTCCCCGCTCCAGAGGCCAGACCCCGTTATAAGGCGGCACTCGGCCAGCACCCTCCTCACGCCGGGGACACGGCCATCGGTCCCCGCGGCTCGGGAGACACGGGGAGCTGAGAGCGCAGCGGGACGGAGCACCCCGCGCCTGCACTCCCGCTGCACACGACGGCCCCGGGGGAGAAACCCCGCAGAGAGCCCCGCGTGTGAGGGGGAATCCCGTGCGGCAGAGCCCGCAGCTGCCCCGGCCGCAGCGGGGGGTGGCGGGAGGTCACGGGGACACCAACGCCCACGCCGTGACGCCCGTGGAACAGAACACTCCCCTCCCGGACGTCACCAGCGGAGAGCCTCCGTCCGGCGAGACCACTCCACGGCGGAGGGGGGGGAAAGAACACACGCGTCCCTCACTCCCCTCCCGGCCGAGCGCGTCCCACCCGCGGCAGCGGCAGGCGCGGAGCGGTTTCAAGTGGTGCCGCCCTAGCCATCCCCGGGCGCGTTCGGTGCAGGTGGCGGGGCCCGCGTGTGCTCTTCCTTATTCGACAACCCTCCCCCCCCCTCGGAGGCGCATGGAAGGTGCCGGATGTACCGGCCGCGCGGGGCACCGCCGCCTCTATAAGCGCCGCCGCGGGGCGGGCGGCACTGCTTGACTCGTCCCCTCCTGTCCCGTTTCGTCCCGCTCCGCCCGCCCCGCCGGGAGCATGTACCACAGCCCCGTGCGCTGCTTCTGCTCGGCGCTGCCCGCCCTTTGCTGCGCCCCCGCCGCCGCCTCGGCCTCCCTCCTGCCGCCGCGGCCCTGCCGCCCCCCGCCGCCGCATCCCCTCGGCCCCTCCGCCCCGCGGGCAGCAGCAGCAGCAGCAGCGACGGGCGGCCCGCCCGCCCCGGGGGCGTCGCCCCGCACAGGTGGGTCCCGGTCCCGCGAGGCCGCCCCGGGTCGCTACGGGAACCGGGCGGGGTTAAAGCCGGGAGATCCGGTTAACCAGGCCGCTGATGCAGTCGGAACGGAACCGGGGGGGGGGGGGTCTCATCCCCGCAGCAGCGTCCGGAGCCCTTTTTTCTGGAAGGTGCCCTCTCCCAAGTGAGCTGCCCCGCTCATTCTAAGGCAGCAGGGGTGACTGTAGCTCGCTAGGCGAGTGATATTCAGCTACAAAATGACAGCCGCTGCCACAAGGTGCCCGTGCTGCAGAAGGGTTTGGGTGAGGGCTGGCTGACAGGGCTTGCTCCGTGCCCAAAAGCGAGCTGGCTGCTCGGGATTAACCCAGATACTTCTGGGGTCAGCGCTGTAAAGATGAGGGGATGGGAGCATCTTTTACAAGGACAGGCTAAGAGACCTGAGTCTCTTTAGCCTGAAGACAACTGAGAAAGGATCTGATCAATGCTTTTCAATAAAAAAGGGTGGGGGTCAAGAGAATGGGGCAATGTGTCTTTTTATTGTTGCCCAGGGAGAGGACAAGGGGCAATGGGAACAAACTGGAACACTGCAGGTTTTGTCTGACCATAAGGAAAAACTTGTTTACTACAAGGGTGCCAGAGCCCGGGAACAGGCTGCCCAAAGAGCTGGTGGAGTCGCCTTCCCAGGAGACTTTCACAACCAGCCTGGATATGATCCTCTGCAACTGGATCCGAGTGAACCTGCTTTGGCAGGACGGCTGAACTAGATGATCCCCACTGGTCCCTCCCTTCAACCCCTACTGTTCTGTGAGGTACCTCTTTGGGTGCCCAGAGCAGGTCAATATCCTTATCCTGCAGCCAGAAGCAGACTGGGGGCTGGCTGAATGGTTCTCTTCCAGTGTTTGTGTGGGATGTACTTGACTCACAGTGGTTCTTTTTTCTACTAGAGAGAGCGTGGGAAAAGCCCAGGTTACCCTCAGGCAGGCAACAGCAGCGATGCTAAGCCATCAGGTTCCTACTTGCCTGTACCGTTAAATGATTACGCCCCCTTCCTCATTCCCAAAATGAGACTTGGCAAGTGCCCAAGGTCCTGCATATCCCTGGGTGCATGTCCTGCCTGGAGTCTGTGAGGACAACACCTTGGCATGCACCATGCTCCCACCCCTCTGCCCTGCAGCAAGGCTCAGAGAAGAGAGGTGACATACCCAGCAGACCCCTGCAGTTCAAGTTCAGCCTTAACACATGTCCCCCGACCAGCAGCTTGCCTCTGACTGTGACTAAAAATGCACACCTGGAGGAAAGGTTCCTGGTGAAAGATGGTGCAGTGACCACCTTTGCTTCAGGCAGCTGCTGGTGGGAGAGGTGATATAGCCAACACCCTTTATACCACATCTAAGGCTGTATTACTTACCTGGCATGCAGGACATCCACCTTTCCCTACTGTCCTCAGCTGGGGTTGGGGTCAAGTGTGTTCATTCCCTGCTGGTGCTGTTACAGGAGGGGTCTAGAAGCCAGGTGGGGCAGGGTGCTTCCTCTCCTTCTGCTGAAGCCAGGCTAGGATGCCAAACAGCAGGAGCTACAGGGGAGAGGAGCATATGTGCTGGTGAGCTGGCAGGGCTGAGCTGACTATTAGACCTCTCATGAGAAAAAGAGGATCCAGAGCTGCTGCCAAGTACTTTACTGTGCATTACCTGGGGTAGGATTTGAGGTTCCCTTGTCTTTCTGTTGTTTCCTGTTGACTGAGCAGCACCTCCCTTGCTGTGACGAGCTCCCTGAATCCCTGTGCATCAGACTGGTGCCAAAACTGGGACTCCAACTGTGCACGCGGGTGGTGCAGGGCTGCAATCCCACTGCTGGCCCAAACAAGGCTGTACGTGCAGTATGATACCCTGTAGCCTAGGATTTGTCACATGGGGCTGGCATCTGCCAAGTTTCCCCTAGGACTGGGGTTGCAGGGAGGTCCCTTGAGGCTGCTGCCAGCCTCCTCTGGCTATGGAGGCTGATGCAACTCTAGCCTAGGCTGCAGGTGCAGTGGAGCCAATTCACCTGGCAGGGAAATCCCTGCAGTGAACAAGGTGAGGGCTCTCAGCCAAAAGCAGTGCTGGGAGGTGGAAGATGAAAGGAAGGGAAACCAGAATGCTGTACACCTTACCCAAAAGGTAAGGGCCCTGGCTGCTATACCCCCCTGCTCTGCCTACAAGCTGCAGCCTTCACCTTGGAAGCAAAGTCCTTAAAGTCCATGACTGCTCATTGCCTGAGGTCTTAGTTCATCTCTTCATTGCTCTTGCTGGATGACATAAGAAACCTTGAACTTCTCACCCTGTTCTGAAGTTGAATGAACAGTTCCTATTCTTTCCCTGTCATTACTGTGCTGAGGCACCACCCTTGCTGAGAGGAAGTTGCTTTTTGTTTTAAGTGCTTTGAACAGTAATTGCTGAGGTGGTGTTCCCTGTTGCAATGTTGCACCAAGAGAACGGCTCCTGTGTTCACCAGTCACTGTGACAGTGCAAGCTGAGGAGTCCACTTGTTCTTCTGCATGCACCAGCAGCAGATGTTATCCCAGCAAGTTACAGGGCATTTAGCTTGGACTATAACGATCTCCAAAGGGTGACTTTGTACTTGCCTCAGTGACACGGACATGTTAAGCATTGCAAAAAATAGCAAATGGATTTTGTGTTTGGAGTTTCAACAATCAGGTTGCTGTTTTGCACCCTCTTCTGCAGACCAGTCTGTGCTGTGACTGTTGTGGCACTTCAGGGACCAAGAACTTGTGCAGTTAATCAGTCATCTTAAACTGGAGTCTTCCAGCAGGAGCTCCTTCTTTAGCCAAGGACTCCCCAGGCCACCTACAACATACCCAAAAGTGTTTGATTTACAGCTGAGGTCCTCTTTCACCCAACTTTCCCTGGACTCTCAGAAGACAGAAGCTCTACTTCCTTCCTGAGACATTACTGGCCTTAAAGGCTGTCAGATCTGTGCTGCAGCTGGGCTTGGGGCACATCCCATGCAGGCTTGGCTATGCCTGACTCCCCACAGAAAGCTGGATACCCCATGAGCCTGGAGGATGATGAGATTTAGATGTTCCTCTGGCTTTGTTTGCAGCTTGGCAAGTGCATGACTGGACTTACACTTCATCCTGCTGTAACAGATGGAAGCTGCTCAGAGCTTTAGGATAGGCTGTTGGCTCCAGATGCATTGCACCAAGCTTGTCCCTTTTAACATCCCCCCTCTGATTCAGGTCAAGCCAGGAGCAGGCTGGGCTCTTGCTAATGGCTTCTTGGAGCAGAATAATGCCCCATTGTTCCTCTGGAGAGACCTGCATGAGCCACGTTCATCCATGACGGGTTTCCCACCACCTGGCTAGTGCTGTGCCAAGAGGGAAGGGCTGGGCCATGCATTTGGGGCACAGGGATCGTGGCTGTACTTAGTTGCTGGTGGCATCCCTAAGGCAGCAAAAAGTACCGTGTACTTCTCTCCAGTTGCAGCACTTAACTGTGGGTTGTACCTCCCGCAGAAATAGGGAAGAAGCTCCCTGTGGAGCCTTCCCTAAAAGCTTTGATTTCTTTGGGTTTCTGCGTGGCTGCCTGGCAGCTCAGGTAGCGTGTAAGCTGGATCCTTCTGTAACCAGTACAGAGCATGCTCCTGTTACCGCTCCCCATCTCCTTGCAGTCATTTCAGGACCCACTTCGCTCACTGTTAAATGTCATTTCTTCAGCTGTACTTGGCTTCTTGACAAGAGCTGTAAACGAAGATTGCAGACACTTAAGTACTTTAAACACAGTTCCCCTAGAAAGACATTCATGCTTGTGAGACCAAGCTCAGTTCAACAAACTCCTGGTACTTAAAATTTTCAACAAAAAGGATAGAGAGGGGGAGAGACATCCTACAGTAAAGTTCCCAATTTACAGCTTTCTTAACTGTTCGGAGGCTCGATTCCACTGGCTTACACATACAAAACATACATTAAAGCAGAGATTGTTTAGTATCTTTAGAAGTACCCATTTTCTTATGGACAAGTACATGAGACTTTTGCTCCAGGGTATTTCTTTCCTTTTTTTACTCCTCCTAAGTTTATTAACTGTTAGGGCTCCCATCTTCCTGCCTTGCTCTCTGGCCAGGTCTGTCCCTATCGCACGTCTGTCACAACCGGTAATGCCGTAGGTCAAGCTCGGAAAGGCTGAACATGCCAGGGTGTTGGGCAGCACCACAAACCCACTGCAAGATGCAAGATAACGAGTCTCTTCTGTTTCTAAGTAACTCAAAGGTACAGATAAACTTCCTTAAAAGCTGCTGTGGGCCAACAGCAATGCAACGCTGAAGGTCACCTTTGCAAAATGCATTCAGAGTCAGTAAGTCCAGACAACAATGAAACTCCATTAGTGCTGCCTCTTCTGCAGGTTGCTGTGGTTCTAGCACTGCTCTTCCTGCCCATGTTTGAAGGGAAACTAAGCGTCCAGGCATCAGAAGTGCAAGGACAGCCTCTTTTCATGTGTTGTGGCACTTCAGAGCAAATCCCTGAGGAAGGGTTGGAAGAGATCTTGGGGCCCAGATGGCTGTGCCAAGGACTTGCTGTGGAGATGCACAAGAATTTCATGAACACTGTGCAAACTCCAGCAGCTATGTCCCTGTGTGGGATGGGGTGATCTCCCTGCGGGAGATGTGGGGGGTTGCTAACTGCTAGCAGGCATTAATGGAGACCTGGGGGACAGCTGCTTATTTGCAGGACATGTGCTTAAGAGGGCCAAAGCAGCAGGAGGTTGCTGGGGCACAATGTGAAGGAGGAAGGAGCCCAAGGGAGAAAGGAAGGTGAGGGGAATGAGAGTAGGGATATGAAGAGGGGCTGGAGAGACACCCCTTCCCACTCTTTATCCTGAGGTCCAAGCCAACTGGAGCATCTGGCCGTTCTGTGCTCACAAAAACATTGCTGCTTTTGGGGCAAATGAAGATGTGATCAGAGATTCCTATAAAATACTAACCTGGGGGCATCCCAAATAGGCACAGGGTACTCTTGTCTTAAACCAGCACTCTGTGTGCCACAGAGGTCAGTAGCCTCTGATGATAAGCAAAATGTGCTGAGACTGGACAGAACTAACCCTGTCTCTGCATCCTTCTTACTTCGTATCTCAGATTCAGGAGCAGGCTCCTGCACAAACCACAAATTCCTGGCACTGTGACAAGATTATCCTTAGGGCAGCTAAGGAGTGAGAAGAGTCACAGTGGACATCTCTAACAACATTTCTAACACCCTTATTTTCCTTTCCAGTGTGTTCCATGGGAAACAGCACCAGCCGGCTCTACAGCACACTCGCCAAGACGCTGAGCAGCGGGGCCGTGTCCCAGCACCAAGACTGCCTGGAGCAACCTGACTCGGCACGGCTGGATCCTATAGACCCCAAGGATTTGCTGGAGGAATGTCAGATCGTTCTGCAAAAACGGCCACCCCGGTTTCGGAGGAACTTTGTGAACGTGAAGAAAAATGCTGCCAGTAACCACCGCCCCATCCGGGTCATGCAGTGGAACATCCTTGCCCAAGGTAGGAGCTGCCTCTAAGCTGTGACCTTGGGATCAAATGCAGCAGTGAAAACCTTTAAATGCAGATGTGTCCGTGCAGCTGGGCATGCGTAGGATTGGAAGAGCAAAGGGGGAGAGGTGAATTATGTGAAGCACAACTGACTGAGGGCCAGGAGGAAGATTTGCAGCATTTGAAATAGTGGGTTGCCTTCCAGAAATAGGAAAGGGGAAAAAAAAGGCCTCTCGTTGCAACTGCAATGCCACCAAAAGTTGTTCTGAATGCCTATCTTAACCAAACACAGTATGTCCAAGAAGCTGTGACCCATCTCTTTTAGATAGTTTTTAAACCCCAGAAAAGACTCATCCTTCCCTAAGCTATATTCTTTCTAAAGCTTCTCTCCAGTCTTCTAATTACTTATCAGTGAGCTATTCAGGGATTCAGATCTGTTATGGGAATTCTTAATTCTTAAAAATAATTTTAACAGATTTTATTTTTTCTTTTCCTCAGATCTCTAAAATCAAGGCTGTACATTGACTTTTGCAACAGCCTGATCTTAAAATCTTTCAGGGTGGGAAATTCCGACCCATAAGGACTGCCTTAATGTTCTGCAGTTAAGTCACTCCTGTCCCGCTTGATGCATTTTTAATTAGGTTTAAAATTCTTCTGCACCCTTAAAGGCAGCAGCTACTTCTGACAAAGCCATCGCCTGTACACTGACGTACAAGCGTTTTCCAGAGAGAGCAAAACGTTGTGAAAGCCTCGTGCCGCTTCCCGTTACAACCTCGCGCACCCTGACACTTCCTGCTCTCCTGGGGGGCTGCAAAGCAGATAGTGGCTGCGGCAAGGTGGCCCCTGGCCTCACAACAACTTAGCTGTAACCTTTTGTTGTTGTTGTTGTTTTTTTCCTCCCTGCTGATTGCAGCTCTCGGAGAAGGCAAAGACAACTTTGTTCAGTGCCCCATGGAAGCTCTGAAATGGGAAGAGAGGAAGTGCCTCATCCTAGAGGAAATCCTTGCGTACAAACCTGACATCTTGTGCCTGCAAGAAGTCGACCACTACTTCGACACCTTTGAGCCGCTCCTCAGCCGACTGGGCTACCAGTGTACCTTCTTCCCAAAGCCATGGTCCCCATGCCTCGACGTGGAGCAGAACAACGGGCCAGATGGCTGCGCCCTGTTTTTCCTCAAAGACCGCTTTGAGCTCGTCAACAGCGCCAACATCCGGCTGACAGCCATGAAGCTGAAGACCAACCAAGTGGCCATAGCTCAGACGCTGAAGTGCAATGAAACTGGAAGGCTGTTCTGCATTGCCGTCACTCACCTGAAAGCCCGCACCGGCTGGGAGAGGTTTCGCTCCGCGCAAGGCTGTGATCTTCTCCAGAACCTGAAGAGTATTACCCAAGGTGCGAAGATCCCTCTGATCATCTGTGGAGACTTCAACGCAGAGCCGACTGAGGAGGTCTACAGAGAATTTTCCAACTCCAGTCTCAACTTAAACAGTGCATACAAGCTGCTGAGCCCTGACGGGCAGTCAGAGCCCCCCTACACCACCTGGAAGATCCGGCCCTCCGGAGAGTGCCGACACACGCTGGATTATATCTGGTATTCCCAGCATGCCTTGAATGTGAACTCCGCCCTGGGCTTGCTGACTGAAGAACAAATAGGGCCCAATAGGCTCCCATCATTCAATTATCCTTCAGATCACCTGTCCCTGGTGTGTGACTTTAGTTTTAATCAAGACCCTGACAGACTGCTGTAACGCATCGGGATGACACCTGGTATTGCAGTGTCTATACACACAGCTATTTTATTTTTAGAGAAAACTTTTGAAGCTGGAAGCTATTGGAAGGATGAGGAAATGCTGTTGATCAAACATTGTTTCTGGCTCATGTTTGGAGTTACACTTGCCATTCAGCGCTTATTAATCTGGAACCTCCAAGGGAGGAAGAAAGGAGTCAGTGTTCTCACTGGGGTGGTCTTGCCCTGTTGGGGTTTGAAAACCAGAAGGCAAATGAGCTTTATCCTTTCACTCACTCTCTTGGTTTGAAAGACAGGTGTCTGCCAAGGGAGGCAGGAGTCACCCTTGGAATGGAAATGCAACCCCCTCCCCTCCGAATGCTTGTCATTTTGAAATTAAGGGGCTTTCAGGCAAAGTTATGAGGAATAGGAATAACCGTTCTTTACTAAAAATATATATATATCAAGGCAAACAAACAACAATAACTACGGTAGTACCAACGAACAGCACCAAGAACCCAGTGCCAAACTCTCGGGGGCTCCCGGGGAGCAGGGAGGGCGCGATGGTCTCCCCGCTGCTCCGGAGCCAGCTCAGTCCCCACGGGGCAATGCCCGACGGAAAGCCCGCGTCACGAACCCCCTGGGCAGCCGATCCCGGTGTCCAGCAGGATCCTCGGGAGACAGCAGGGGTAGGAGGAAAAGCAGGAGGCAAAGCAGGGACGACCTCACTCCAAGCTGATCCCGGTGTCCAGAGGATCCTCGGTAGGCAGCAGGGAGAGCAGGAGACGCAGCGGGGATGAGGTCTCTGCACCACGAGGGCAGCTTCTCCTCCTCGAAGCAGGGAGCAAACCAAGTGAGAGCCCCAGGGGCTCCACCCAACCCCCTTTTTTCGGCTGGCCGGACCCCTCCCCCTGTGGCCAGGTCCTTTTGTCTCTTAAGTATGGCCATTTACCTCCCTGACAAACAAGTATGGAAAAATTCTTTAAGACAAGAAGGAAAACAGAATAACTCCCCAAAACCCCAACACTCACTCCCATGTTTAAGGATTTAATCCTCTAATGAATGTGGAGGCCTTAGTATTTAAATCACACACGTGTTTGTAAAACAACTTGCCCCTGACAGCATGCTTATTTTATTTATTTCATGTTAAGCTTCTGCAAGTACCAAAGGGAACTAGGCTCAACTGCTCACTGAGATTCTCTTAAATCTTCTGTTGCAATATGAAGGAATTTTAATGCAGTTTTCACATGAGCAATCTAAGCTCACACTAGTGTTGTCTTCTCATTTTTACGTGACTTATTCTCATTAAAAATGAATGGATAACAGCAGAGTGCGAGGCAGGCCCCCTCCAGTAAGAACAGGTGAGGAGATGAGAGGCTCACGCTGTTGTGTAGTGATATCCTCACTTTTCCAGATGATTGTGCATGTGTCTGTTGCACACCTGTGGCCTGTAGGTATGTACACAGTGACAGTTACCTTGCTCTCTTCTGTGCTTCCCTCCTGAGGACACACCTAACCAGGGAGCATTTCCTCCTCTGCTTCAAGTATTACTTTTCTAAATGGTTTAAATTTGTAGTCTTGTCAATCTTGCTGTTTCACTAAAGGGCCAATCTTCATGTTGAAAGACTTGTATTTATCTTCAGAAATCTAAAGCTACACTGGAACCTGTTGGAAGACAAAATTTATTTATTGAGAGAAACTGGTGATCCTGCACCTGACTTGAAATGGTATAGCAGCAGGCACCTGACTTGAAATGGTATAGCAGCAGTGTTCAGGAGCTGCCTCCTGTGGCCAGGTGGAACTCTGGCTAAGCACGTACGCTACAACAGAGTTACGTTAGTGTAGTAACTCTTGTACATGGAGCGGTGCTCATGGGTATAACGCAGGGGTTGCATAAAGGGATTGTAAACATGCCACTGTGATGGAAAATGAGGCAGGGACAGAGGAAGGGAGACAACAGCTGAAGTTGGGCTGATGTTCAGATAGTTGGGAAGGATGAGGCAGAGCAAATAAAGCCGTACTTCCATGTAAAGACCTGTAGTAACTCTTTAAATGTTCCAAGTGTTTATTAATAAAAGTCTTTGGGAAGAAAAAAATCTCTGCTGCCATATTTTTCTTTTCCCTATCATAAGTGATCTGTCTGAACTAGGGACTGTTCAAGCTTCAAGTTAGTGGTGGTGCTACTCATTCCTGACCTCTTTTCCCCAAACCCTGCAGCCCTGATCTTAGAATTTGGCACTGCTCCTTTGTTTCCACCACCAGTGCTCTTTTTCAAACTTGAAATGCCCGAATTCCCCAGCAAGCCTGTAAGGAAAGGAATTGCCTTTAGCCATGTTAAGCTGCTCTCTCCCCTAGCTCAAGATGAAGCCTAGAACGTGTATTATTGCAGAGAGGACTCTTTCTGCCAGTTCTGTGGAGCCACAGACTGTGCACGTCATCCTCCTGGAGGGCTGCTGAGCGTGCCTGGCAGAGCCAGGTCCTCGCAACAAGCACCTCTATTTGTCACTTTCTTTTAAAATGTGCTTTACACAGCCCATAAATTATTGACCTCGTGGTGCTGGTAAGTGAAACAGAGTCTGGTAACTGCAAGTCCCAAATTCCCACCTGTGGGAGTGGGAGTCGGAACCCGAGTAACGACGTAACCTCAATGTGAGTATGGTCGTTCTCCTCTATTAATAGTACACACCATGTTTATATAGTCTAGCAAACAAGCCACATGTGCAAACAAACTTATTATTGGTTACAAGTTCTCGGCCACCATGCAAGTCCTCCTCTGGATTGGTGGTCAGCTATTGTTCTCGCGGTTACACACAACTCTGTCCGCGGGACTTAGATACTCCCTTCATTACTCCCTTCTTTACTCCCTTCTCAAGGACGTTCAAAGGCAAGGCACGTCCTCCCTCTCAGATGCTAAGGGAACGTCCTCCATCTTAGATATCAGGGGAAAGACTGGATTGGTCACTCCAAGAAGTTCATGTCCTCCTCTGGCATGCAGCCATTCCTCCACACCCACCCAAACCCAGTCCCTTTCAGGCTAACGAAGGAAGCACTGTGTGGCACAGCCCTGACACCTTCCTGACCCTTGCAGGACGAGGGGAGGGGAAATAATACAATTGCCCATTAATAGAGGTAATTTGTAGCTAAACACTTCTAAAAGCAACACCGCAACATAGACCCAGGGGATGGTACCTTTGGTAAGTCACATTCTGGCTCGTCTACCACAAGAAGTCACACCAGAAGCTGGAGTTTCCATTCAGACCCTTAGGGCAGTTCCTAGAAAAAACTACACTTGTGGTAGAAAGTCATGAGCAAGGATAATACTGTACTTAAAAAACAAACACACAAAACCACACACAGACACCCCCCCAAACAAACCAACAAAACCCAAACAGCAACAACAAAAAGCCCTTGGTTTCCATTTCACTTTTGCACAAGCAGCTCCGCTCTCCTAAGGGCAGCCGAGGGTGTCCCTCAGCGGGCACTTGCCCCGCTGCCAGGGCCCAGAGCCAGCACGCTGATTATGGCAGGCTTTCCTCACCAGCAGGAGCTAAACTATCGCAGCTACAACACTCCCACCATCGCTCTCACAGGAGGACATTTGGTAACTGGACTGTTCTTACACCATTTTGCTCCGAGCCTTGCTCTCCCCGCTAACTGTCCCACAACAGAAAGCAGACTGCAGGGAGACAGCACCATTTGTACGCTATTTGCCAGTGCTGTGGAGCTCTTCTGAGGTGGAAAGGGCTGGGATTCTTGTTTCACCCCACACACGTGACAGCAGATGTTCACTGCTTCCTGTCCTTAAAGGGCAATTTTGAAGGCGAGGGGAGGGTGGAATAGCTGTGAGAAGACTGGGGACTCTCCCCCTCACACAGCAATTCTTAATACTATCGTACTCAGGAAATCACACATCCCTGCTAGAGCACAGCAGTGAACCCTTCCTGCTCTACTTTAATAAAAGGTAGACAAGACGCAGAAATTAACCGGTAACTTCCCAGTCAGCTTCACTCTTTTATTCCAGTACTTGCTATCGAATATGTTTTGCAGATGGACTCTTTTGGAAAACTGAAGTATTGCCCTTGCTCTTCTTCAGCAGGAGGCAGGTCTGCTGCATTGCAATGCTTTTCCTGGCTGTAGATATCAGCGCACTAACATTTTTCATAGGAAAAGGCAAGGAGGTTTTACTTGGTTATTTTTCCCTATGCAGCAGTATGACTCTTACAGTAAAAATGTCTTCAAAGGTCTTGTGGATGTCTGCCTTATAAGCACACCAAGGCTAAAAAAAGCCTCAGCAGATCCCTTGCTCTAATCATGAATAAAAGCTGCAGCAGTAACAGTTTTCCCTCACCCTCAAGCTAGGAAGAAATGACCCACTTATTTAATTTGCTGAAAGGCAGAAGCTGTTGCAAGCTTGTTAAAACACTATCTCTCTAGGAGAACAATTAGATCAGAAGTAGATAGTGTCACTCGGATTTTCTTCACTTAATAAGCTTAATACCTGCTATTTGAACTGCCTCTATGAGGCAGAAATTGAATTCAGCATGTTCTGGCTGTGACAATCTCCACCCATAACTTGACAGCCCTGCTGCGGGTGTCATGGTACCAACTGAGGCTTCACACCCACCTCTCCACTTTCTCATCATCTCTTGACTGCCCCGACTCACTGATCCCTGATCAGCCTAGGTGTAATTCTCAAAGTCCTAAAGTTGATGAAATCAATTAGCAGAGGATCCCAAGAGCTCAGCCCTCCATGCAGCACGCTTTAACCAGATCACTTGAGTTGTGTCCAGGCACAGAACCCTTTGCTAAGCAAGATAAACTTCTACCAAGAGAGTAACAAAATCAGTGGTGTCCAGCACAGGATTCCCCTTACAACTTTTCTTGCCACAACCCAGAAAGTCTGATATCAGAACTTTATTCCGAGCTGCAACTCACAGTTAGATTTTTCCTGTCAATTACAGAGCATTACCCTGTCCATCCCATAACTTGCGATAGCAGTTACTTGAAAATTCAAAGATGTTTGTATTTCTGTCTGTAAAATCGGTGACACCGTGGCTGTCTCAATGCCCTCTGTATAGTGTGCTCACTTCACACTAGAGTTTAATTCCACCATCACATCTAGAAAAGTTACTACTTGCCAAGGAGTAAGGCCTAGAATCTTCACCATGAGCCACCAGCTTCAGATGTAAAAGCCAATCCTGCTTTCACACATGGACAAAGTAACAGGTTTTTCAACAGGATTGCAGAAGTCTAGGAGAACAGCTCAATCCTAACTTCAGTATTTTGTTGTCCTGTTGTCCATTTCAGATGTTACAAGCCTGATCAAAGCTCCCTCCATCCTGAGGCCATGTCCTCCACCACCACCAGTGAAAATACTTCATGCCCACACAGTCATTCATTACAGCGACCTAGGGCAGCACGCTGAAAAGCAACCTCATCCAGACCTAGAGAACAATCCGAGACTCTCAGTTCCAGGTGGGAATCTTGCCCCTCTGACACTGAGCTGCAAAAATCCCCAGGGAGAGGCTGCCTCTTGGAAGAAGCAGGGCTTCTTACCCAGATTGCACACCTCTTCTGAACAACAACAGGACCCCAGAAGAGCTCGGAGGAACCACCGGCACACAAAGCAACACCCAAGAGATATGCTTAAGCAGACAGGCTGCAGTCACCACCTGGCTCTGACAAAAAGCCCGTCTGTACTTCTAGCTAGCAGCTAAAGATGAGAACAGCCAGGAGTACAAAGGCACATATGAAAAGGATAACAAAAAGGGTCTTCCCTGCCCAAAGCCACGTTAAGTACCCTTTCCACGGCAGGTACAGCGTATCCTCATACATTCTTGCAGCACTGATACCTGATAAATGCCCTGATAAACGTGTGCCTCTCACCGGGTGGCCAGGGGAGAGAGCCAAAGGACCACCAGCAGCTCTGTCTGCCTGGCAGGGGAGATGTGTGCCATCATTCCTTTCGGTTTTGCCGTTACGTGGTATCGCCTTGGCTCTAACTTAAGAGGAGGAGGTCGTCAGCTGGAGAACCTTATCTATTTCCAGGAAGATAGTTTGTCCCCATTTGACTCCCAGTGTATCTAAATTAGGTGTCGGAAAGGTCTTAACTACAAATAGTCCAGCGACAGACATTTCACGCTCTGAGATTCAGCATCTTTCATATATGATCAAGTAACAGCCATTTAGAAAAAGGATTTCTTACAGAAAAGACTTACAAATGTAGGTTTAAAAAAAATGCTGTTACTTTTCTCCCTCTTGTCTTCTAGCTCATGCTTGTTCTACTTTTCTTCACACTGCCCCATTTCCCTTTACCCAGAACATCAGAGCCTCTGACTACCGTATTAGTCAACGTATTGCCCAGCTTCTCCCTACTTCCCTTTCTATCCTACCTCTTCCTTGGCAATATAAATCCTCTTCCTTCTCCTGAGTTCCCTCCTGTGAAGGAGTCTTTGTCCTCTGACCCAGGCAAGAAACACAGCTCACCTCCAAAAACCTTTATTTCTCTAGGTTAACTGCTGGTGGGATTGCTGCCTTCTACACCACACTTAACCCGCTTCAGCTTGTTTGTTTCTTAAACTCTGTGGCCCTGCCTAGAGTATGGAAAAGAATCCCTTTTTCAGGAGACTTTTCAAGTTCCCCACATGCTGGCCTGTATTGAGTCATTCCCACATTTCTTACCAGTCAAAGGGAATAACAGGGCTTACTGCTAGAGCTCAGAACATAACTCCTTTTTCACCATTAAAAGTTAAAGAAGAAAAAATAAACTCCATTCAAAGTATTTCATGCCTGTCTCCTTTATCATTATTGAAGACCTCAGTTCCAGGTTTCTGTTAAAATTGCTCCTCCAGGCATGAAGCATTTAGATGGTGATTTAGACTTCCAATTATTTCAAGATTACCCGAGTTCCTGCTCTCCAGGGCATCTCACTAGGAGCTGGGGTTGCTAATGAGCACCTGGCTACCCGCAAGCTGATGTGCTGCTTCTCTAGTAACTGTTGTACCAGAGACTCTAGGAACTGTGGAACTGTTCAGTGTCCTCATGAAAACAGGGTAAGCTACACCGCATCTATTTTAAGCAAAATTCTTGCACATGGGCTACAACTATGGAGGAAGCTATGTACTGTGTGTTCTTACCCAAGCTTTACCCCGTAACGTATCATGATACCCACAACTTCACTACTTCAGTGCAATTATATATGGAAAACCTGTTTAGATACTTACTCCATTTAGGAAAAAAACAAAAAAACACTTACCTGAAGTCGTGTATTAGTGCTGAAGCCAAAATAGTAAGAGTTGGGAAATGTCAGTGGCAACAGCACCAAAAGGACCAGCACTATAACTTCTTATATCTCATTTTTCAGTTTCTACCTACCAGTAATTTCTACTTGCCACTACGGGGTGCTCAGAGAGATCAGCACTCTGTAGCAGCCATATTTGCTCATTTCTACCTCTCCTTTGCAGTGTAGCCTTAGGAAACTAAAGCACAGCTAAAGGAATAGCTATGTAGTTGACAGAGCTCTGGAAGCTATTGATTCTCAGAGTCATTTAAGCAAACCCTGTCTTGTTTGCACTGAAAGAACTGGGAGCGCACACAAAGTTATCACCTGTCAGGTGGAGGGCAGGAACTTCTTAAGATACTTGAGTTATTCCCCAAGGGCTCGTGGGATTAGCCACAATGCAAGAACACTGAGTATGCTCACTGTCCTGAAAAAGCAGAAGAGAACTAGACCTCACCAACTACCGCAAGCGTCTCGGATACTTCAATGAAAAATCTTTTCGGTATACTGTGGGGGAGAGTTCGTCAGCCATCTGGAGAACCAGAGCAGTGAGGAGTTCCAAACTTCCACATGCTATCAGCTATCCTAGGCTGAATGCCTGGAAGATTTCAAATAAGCAGAAAAAAAAGGTTAACAGGTTGAAAGGAAAAAATAAAAAGCAGACCAAACGCCATTAAATTTTGTTTCTATATTTCAGTAAAACCTACTTGAATACACTTTGAAACAAGAGTACAACAAAATAGAATATACTTCAAATGTTGAATATACAAACTATTATAGTTCATTCTGAACACTGGTACTTCCCTCTTAACTTCAACTAAAAAAAAAAAAAATTTACAGGTTTAGAACTACCTGACAAAAGCTCATGCTGGGCGTGACCTTTCAAGTGACAGAGTAGAGCTGAAACTGAAATGTATGCATGGATGTCAAGGCTAAGTGAGAGACACAGGCATGGTACAGCAGAAGGCGGAAAGCCTGCTGCTATTTTGTCCACAATTAAGAAATTTAGACAGACTTTTAACTACAATACAAAATATGTTACATGTAATTCTATAACAATACTGTGCTAGGTACAAGATTCTTAAAAAAATTTGTTTTAATAAAAAAGCTTTACACAAACAAGCCATTAGCTTATTTCAAGAAAGATAACTGAAAATCAGTCTAAGGCTTTCGTTTTGAATCTGCTTAAGCTGTATGATACAAAAATCCCTCTAGGTCTCTGTCTTCTTTTAGAAGCTCTTTAATCTTCTCCTTTATTTCACATTCTACAATACCTAATAGCAGAGTTTTTCACATAGCACCAATTGAGTACTGTGGGCACACAGTAGTAATTGCTGGTATGCATATAAATATGCATCAAATTTGCCATTTGTATCAACGAGACTTTCCTCTCCCCCTGAAACCTAACAACCAAGGCCAACCTCTCACAGAACTCCCTTAGTGTTCCAGGTCTTAGTGTAACTTGGTTAACGGGTAACGTAGTGAACTGTTTGGTCCCTTTTCAGTCCCTCTATCTTTCCTTCTCCATAGGTTCAGCCGTTTCCCAACTGGAAGAGTCAGTTTTTGTCAGCATATCAATGTGGTTCAATTCCCACTGAAACAAGTGAAAACAATTTTTTTTTTTTTTCCCCAGTAAGTCTTCAACATAACGCATGTTTATTAACATTTCAAAAACTCTCTTTTTCAACTTGGGTGATTGCATCTACTTCCCTCCCCCAATTATGCCAGTATATTCAAAACCGTAACAGTCTAGAAGTCCATGCTGGAAGCAACCTATTCTTCACTTCTCACACGTTAGGATTCCTTCTGTTTTCATTGTCACAGGAAGGGCGATGGCCGAGGGCGTGCTAACTACTACTACATGGGTCACAGTCTTGCCTCCATCTGCCGGCTTCTCTTCTTTTACCAGCTGCAGTGTTTTCACTTCACGTTCCTGTTTTAAAGCCGCTGCGTCTGATTTAACTTCCGGACTTTTTATAACCGCGCTAATCACCCTGGGAGGAGTCTGGGCAGACGCCTGCTGAGCAGGCACCGATAGTCTCATTACTGGTGCCCCGTGAGCTATAGACACTGGGGTTAGTGCTCTAACGGCCAACGGGGTTCCCACGATGTTAATACTTCCTGACCCAGACAGGCCTGTTTTTGTTTGTAACTGACACTGCGTAAGTTGCGTGGCAGGGATGGTAATGATTTTGGCAGGCTGCATTGTGATTTTGTCTCCGTTTTCAGCAGAGGTTGGCATCACAGTAGGGATTGTCTGGATTACTACCTTTGGAGTCGTTGCTGCTGTTGGACTCGTGTTGGTTAGTAACGGCGACCCTGCATTTACTGACTGCACTGCCACGGTGGAGATTTTCTGTCCCAGAGAGGTCATTACAACAGGCACTTGCATTGCCACACGTACAGTCCTGCAAGAGACAGATGTGGTTGAGCCAACACACAGGGCACCATTACAGATGACAGCAAGGATAGACAGGAGTTACAGATTTTTAGTTGATTCTTAAAAAAAAATAAATAAATAAACCCAACAAAACAAAACACCATCAAAAAGTCCCAACAAACCATTCAAAAGCCACACAAACCCAAAACCTTTAGCACATACAGCAGTAGGACTTTGGAAATTTTGCAGCATTCATCCCTCATTCCCCCCACACAAAGAATTTTAAAATATGTGCAAAACCGAGAACATGGACTGTTAGCTCTGATCTCCTAAACATCTAAAAAATAATTAAAAAAAAAAGACAGCTTCTGAAGAGAAAAAATATTCTTGTCATTAGGAACCGATGAACCCAAGGCAGTCTCACACAAACCTGGGAGCTGTCGTCGCTGGGACAGTAGTAGTGGTAGTTGAGGGACGAGATGATGATGTGTCATGCGCTGGTGAGGCAATATTCACAACTCTGGTGACTGCTTTTTCTGTTCTGGTACAGCTTAATGGAGAGGAATTTTTAACTCCACGTGCAGAGGTTGCTGCTTTTAAAAGGTTTTCTGCAGATAAAGACACTCTTTCCAGTGACTTTTCATCTGTAGGCATTGACAAATCTTCATTGCAGGACTCGCTTTTGTCATCATCTATGACAACTATATTTTTTGGCATCTCCTTAAACTGATAGACAAGCCTCTGTCCCTCCACTTTTGCAAGGATTCCTCTTTGATAGTAGTATCTGCAAGAAAAGTACAATTAAGTAGCAACCCACATAGTGACAGATTTGAAAGAAAACCTCATTCTGTGCTAACAAAAAAATCTGAAGTAACCACAGTAAACCCTGCAATGTGAGGAGGGATGGAAAGAAGCTGGCAGAGGATACTGACAGAGTATCTGAAGGATCTAGCTTAAAAAAGAAAATGTGACCTTTTAAATACGTACTTTAGGAATTAAATTGTAAATAAACTGGGAACATAAGAAGGAAGAGAACTGCAAGAGGGCAAAGCTGTTAAAATTCCAGAACTGTTCTATTTCTACAGGCAAAATATAGAATCAGATTTAAAACTTTAGTAGATAACTTAAGGATAGAAAAGTTTTTACCTCAAAGCTCTTCCCATAGTCTCATAGTTCATGTCAGGTTTGTTTTTGTGTTTTCCCCATAGTTTGGAGACAGCTTTCGAGTCCACAAGTTTAAAGATTCCCTTTTCTCGCTGAGTCCATTTAATATATCGCGGACAAGTATTTTTGTCCTGGAGAAGATCCAGAAGGAACTCCCATAAATATGTTGTATTTCCTACAATCAGAAAGCATTTAAATATTAGAAACCCACTTTTAAAGACAACAGCAAGTTCTCCATATATAGGTAAGGCTGAATACAAACGTTACGCAGAAATGGAATGTAAAATGTAACCTGCACATATTCATTCACTCGGTGAAGTTTAGTAAAGCTTCCATAAATATTTACATTCCAAAAGGAGCTAATCCAAGTGATGTGCTATATAGCACAGGAGCCTGTTACATCCTGTGCCCATTCTCCATTCTGGAGAAGTGTGGGAGGGCACTCCTACATCTGTTCAGCAGAGGCAGGATGAGTGCTAAGAATTTCCTTCTCTTATTTGCCTCAACAGGGAACGGAAATGACAGTGCGGTTTATGATACTGAAGGACAAGAGGATATAAAGAAGTAATTTTTCGAAGGCATACAACCTTCAGTAACAAACCATCTTTGTAAGACAACCTCCTGTCCAGGATCTGGGGTGCTCACACCAACTAGTGACAGCCCCACGTTCTGATCCATCACAAACACACGTTGCAGAGTCACCAGTGTCCTTCTAGGTGCAAAGCCAAGTCCAACTTCTTACCACAAGCATTCATGTGGCAGAAACACCACAAACCTTTCTTTAAGCACAGGGATACAGTATGAAGTCAGTCTAAAGAAGAGTTTAATGTAGTTCTCCGATACTCAAGAGGTGTACCATTCCCACTGGAGGAGCCTCAAGATGGGGTTTAGGACAGTAGCTCTCAGAACGGCGTAAAACCTAACGTGGGGTTTTGCCTGTGCTCTGACTACACCATTTGCACCTAGGAGAAGGGGAGGAGAAGCAGAATTTAAAAAAACAGCTCACACTCCAATCTGTAGAGCTAGAGAGGAGGCCTCAAAGTAGCTGAGGAAAAAGAACTAAGACGGAGCTACAAGAGTAATAAACCCAGAACGTTAATCCTAATTCTTCACTTGATTGTGCTTCCATGGGGTGAACATGGGCTGAACAAAAATACATTAAAACACTTTTTTCTTATGAAAAAAGGTCATCAGTCCCTGAGATTTAGTGGCCCCAGCATGGCACTCATTATGCCATACTGGAACCAATTAAAATACATTAAGGTAGGTTAAAGACCACAGCTGCAGATCCCAAGAAGCTGGGGATTTTTACCTCATAGGGTAAAAAAAAAAAAAAAAAAAAAAAAAAAAAAAAAAAAAAAATCATATAGGCTCCATCTTCTGGAAAATACCTCACAGACATGAACACCTCATGTATTTTACCACATGTGCCAATAAACAGCAAGGACTGTCTCAAGAGTGACCGAAATCCAGCTTTTGTTGGATTTCAGAGGCATTCAAATAGGACGTCTATGAGGACAGTGCCAGCAAGAGCACTCAGGCGTCCTGAAATCATCCTAAATTTAAGGGAATTAAACTTATTTATTTATTTTTATCCTTAGCTCCTCAGAAATAGAAATTCTGGGTCCACTGCCAAGTGCTCTAGGTCTGCAACAGATTCTTTGCCAAAAATATATGCGGGCTTCAGAATTAGGAAGGAAACAGGAACTTCAAGAGAAATCTTTCCTGAAAGTCCATCATTTTTCTGCAAGAACAGTGCTGCCAACTCAGCAGTTTTCTTTCTTCCCCTCATACTCTATATATTATATAGTTATATGTATAATATAATATATATTATATATATATAATAACAATTTTTTCCCCCCACAGGAAGACTATGCAATATCTACACTACTCAGAAGCCATCTACTATTGCCAGTAAGACCCAGTGACACTTCAGGTGGGCTGCTGTGTCAGCTACTGCTGCTACACCTTTAACACAAAAAGTGAACCATTTTTAAGCCCTTTCTCCTTAGAACCATTTGGAGAATACTCCAAATCCAAGCTTACAGGCTCCTGAGGAAGAGAAAGAAGTGGCTGTAAAACTTATTATCTAATATTTAAGCAGGTTAACATTTGTGCTGCTCTTGAGCAGCCTTAAGTACAGTCTGGGTGACAAACATGCACGAGGAAGGCAGACGCCTTACTGAATAGCACTGGCTCATCTCTGCTCCTGAAAGGTCTCACACCCTTGTCTCAAAAGAGAAGCAATCATGGCCAGAAAGCATGTGAAGGATACCAAGCACTGCGCCTATCAATCAACTGTCACGTTGCTACCAGCATCTACGTGGACAGTTTTGCTCCCTCCAGCTGCCTACGCTTTAAAAAGAGCATTTATGTAAAATGAAAAGCAAAACACGTCAAGAGAAATCATGGCCTGAACTGCCAAACCACTATGTGGGGGTGAAAAAATTCTACTATCTCACTTTAAGAAGAAAGATTAAGAAGCCTCCAGTTCCTCCTGTATAATAAACTGAAGGGCACAGTTAAATCTGATTTACAGCTGCTTCACTTTGCACCAGAACGCATCAGGGATGCACAAAGGAAGGGGTACCTACATGAACAAGTGAGCCCCATTCTGTACGTGCGCAGCCAGCTGCCACCCTCCTCCTCCACTCCTCCTGTCAGCTTAATTCTGCTGACGGTACTGAGCTCTAGGAATAACTTCTGGTTTTCCAAACACACACAGCATGTAAAACTGCCTGTATTTGCAATTAATTTTTTTTTTTAAATACATAACAAAAAAATAAATCCAATAGCATAATATTGTGCGGGACATCAAGTTTGCCTACCCTGAGAAAGAAAAATGTATTTTATGCCGGTTGTAGCATAAAATATGGAACAAGATACCTTGAGAGAGCAAGAGATGCAAGTAGATTATTATGAGGGTCCACGAAAAATAAAAATTAAAAAAATCACAAACAACCAAAACCCAAAGCAGTACCATCTCCCACTTGATAAAACAAACAGCTGCAGAGTGAAATCCCCAGTACAGGCCAAAACTAGAAAAGCCAGAAATACAGACCTACTTTCTCAAAGTTACAGTGCAGCAGGCGAGGAACTGGCACACTTTATGAGCACTAGTCAGAAAACAGAAAGCTGTAACAGTGATATCAGAACTAGAAAGAAAGTTAAGTTGGCTTTAAGAATCCTCCAGATAAATAAATAAATACATAAATGCATTAACTAGATATACTTTCAAGTACAGCAGATACAAAATCTGTGACCTTCACCGAGGTCCACTGCTACGGCCCAGTCTGAACGCAGCAACAGCGGCCACTGCAGGGAAGTCTAATTCCTGTTTGCGCCGCTGGTTTTCATGAGTCAATGTTTGCACGACGTCAGGCTGGTTCTTCCTTACCCTACTGACAAATGGGACAGCTCAGGACTGTACCCAGCTAAGCAATTATGTAAACAGCAGAGATCCTTCTTTCAAACAAACCCCAAAATAACAGAGGAGCTGACCACCACAGGCTCTTTCAGCTAGCAGGCTGCCTCTGAAAGTCACTGGACTTTGTTTCTCCGAGCCATAGCAACATCTCCAAACAACCTCCAGTGCACTAAGTGAGGAAGAGAGACTCATTTTTCTCCTAGGACCAGGGGAAGAGCTGATACACTGTACACCAACTCAAAGGTAACCTGCCTCCCTCCTCACTGGGCGCATAGCAGGAGTTTGGAGCCGAGTAACAGACCACTATTGATCAGGAGAAATGTTGTGAAAGTATGACTCTCCTGCACAAAATCCCTTGCTCAACCAGTAAACAAACATATCAGCATTTGTTTTTCCCCTTAAGCCAAACTGAATCTATTAATCAAGCAACGTATTTCCACTGAAGTTTGTGAAACAACTAAGAAAATAGATTTCCAACTCTTACCATTAACAAATGCCCATAAGCTGCTTCTACTCCAGAACAAGTCTTTGGGCCGTAGCCTAACCAATGACGTGTCCAGCAGTAAGTTAACACACAACACACAAGACAGCACAAGTCAATAAACATGACGCAAAGTGAAGGAAAAATCAGAAAGCCTACTAACTGCAGAATGTCTTACAGGGCAATTCTGCAGCAGTTCCACACATCCTTGTACTAGATCTTGTACAAACAAACTTGAAGGCGTCAAATAAAACGAAAACGCTAACGCGGTCAGTACTAACTTGTTCACCAATTTTTTTAAAGGTCTATGGCTTTCCTGTAGACACGATACATCTACACTACATAATTTTGAAGACTCAAAGAATGGAAAAATATACCTTTGCCTTCTCTAGGTTTCTTCTTTATACCCAGATCTGGAGACCCATCAGATATAGCCGACTGTTGGGTCTTCGGTTTACGGCCAGCTGCACATAAAAAACATGGGGGGAAAGAAAGTATTAATCATATGCAGAAGAATTTATAGCTTGCTGAAAGAAGCAGTTCATGCTTTTTTTTCCTTCCCTGCCGTTTCCTTGCTACAAGCATGGATAAACTTAGATAAATACCACTGCACATCCAGTTTAATTCAGCATTTGGCTGCTTATTCCATAGGCAGATTTAACTCAATTTCAGACAAGTTAACGGCAGGTGAGGTAAGGACCAAACATTAAAAGTTAAACTTCACTTGATTTACATTCTTTTAGTCCAGTGTCTGTTTTATATATGTCTGAAATATATTTTTAATTCGGCTTTTGGTTTTGGTATTCTAGCATGGGTGTTGATCAAAGCATCGTTTCCCCAAGAACCTTTACTACTGAAATAATAAGCATTCCTTTCCACCTTGTGCCTGTCCATGCGAGCAGTGCCCCAGGGGATTCAGGCAGGGCAGAGCAGCAGGGTGCAGGCTCGGCAATGCGGGACAGCTCTGGGTGGTGCTGGATGCCCGACCTGCCCCGCAGCCGCGGCCGCCCAGGTGCAGGGCCCTCGCCGCGGGCTGCCAGGCCTCCCAGCACCTCCTCCCACCCTCCACCTGCCCCTGCCAGGAGGCTTAGGAGGGGACTCCTTCCTCAGCAAACAGCAGGCTTATTGCTGCCTGCCTTCCTGTGCCAGGGAAATCCTCTCCCAGCAAGACCTGCAGCTTCTTCAGACTTTCTTTCACACTTCAGTGACCTTGTTACTCAAGGTAAACAAGCCCAAGCAAGGAAGATGATCATACCCCACAGCAGTAGGCTGTAAACAGCCCACACTTCTGCCTTCACTTGAAGGCAAGCAGCAATGATTAACTGTCCCACCTCAGGCGCAGGAACATTAGGTTTTTGCTAATGAACAATGTTCTTCATTAAACACGGAATTTCAAAAGGCATTAATTATAAAGTCAAAAGTTATGGCTCTGTAACTATGGCTGCGTGACCACAGACGGCTGCATGACCTTATACACTTAAAAGCAGGAATTTAGACAGCAGCAGGAAAAAAATCTTTACAAAACAACCTTCATCAAATTTCAGAACTTCCTGAGAACAGCCCTGTAACACAATCTGCCCACTAACGAGCAGGCAAACAGTGGAGTCACAACAATGCAATGCTACGGGCTTGGGGAAGAGCCACTGGAAAGCTGCCTGGCAGAGAGGGACCAGGGAGGCAGCTGGTCGACAGCCAGCGGAGCATGAGCCAGCAGTGTGCCCAGGTGGCCAAGAAGGCCAGCAGAATCCTGGCTTGCATCAGAAACAGCGTGGCCAGCAGGATTAGGGAAGTGATTGTCCCCCTGTACTCGGCACTGGCAAGGCTGCACCTCGAATGCTGTGTTCAGTTTTGGGCCCCTCGCTACAGGAAGGACATTGAGGTGCACGTCCAAAGAAGGGCGACAAAGCTGGTAAAGGGTCTAGAGAAACATCTTATGAGGAGCAGCTGAGAGAACTGGAGTTATTTAGACTCAAGAAAAGGAGGCTCACAGGAGACCTTATCACTCTCTCCAATGCCCTGAAGGGAGGCTGCAGTGCGGTGGGGGTTGGCCTCTTCTCCCAAGTAAGATGTGACAGACACAAGCTAACAGCCTCAAGTTGCACCAGGAAATGTTTGGCTTGGGCATTAGGAGAAACGTATTCTCTGCAAGGCTTGTCAAGCCCTGGCCCAGGCTGCCAAGAAAGTGGTAGAGTCACTGTCCCTGGAGGGAATTAAAAGCCACGCAGATGTGGCACTTAAGGACATTGTTTAGCAGTGACCTGGCAGTGCTGGGTTAATGGCTGGACTCGATAATCTTAAAGGTCTCTGGCAAACAAAATGATTCTATGATTATAAGATTCTATAAAGAAATAGTTCAAATCCAGTATACAACTACAGCTATGGAAAAGCTTTAATAATAGTTTTCTTGCTTATGTAATTCACAGTGGAGTTACAATCTGTCACATGCATGTGTATTTATTAAATCTAAAACTCACAGATTTTAGATTTATATTGCTTAACCACTACACTGCGGATTTTTTTTTCCTCTAAAGTACAAGTAAATATTTCATCTTAGCATCTCCAGCAGCTCTAATAAAACAATGTTCCTGTAGTTATGTGAATTGTATTGGTACCTGATACAAAATGCTAGACCAGAGAAAAACCTCACCAGGTGCCAACCTCTCGTTTGGCAGCTGGATGCTTAGAACTCAAACTGTTCTGAATAGTTTCTCCTCCAGGGCAGGCTAATCAGACAAATAAGATACTTCTCTCATGAAAAAGAGTTTGTACTGCTTATGTAAAGCAATTTACAGGTATACAACTTAGCATTTACCCTGCCCTTTCACTGGAAGAACCCTGAGTCTACCCACTGTCCAAATATATTCGTATTTCAGACGCCAAGTTTACCAGGGTGAGTAACCCTCACACATATCCTCTTTTAATCCTCTTCTACCCTTCTTCCACTTCACAAACTGCGCTTAAAAGACACAACAACAAAGACATCATTTTCCTTTCTGCCTTGGCAAAGCCCATTCTCTTACTACCATTTCTTTTTTCTTGTTGCAGACTCATTTTCTTAAGAACCTGCATTTCAGACTTCAATCAGTCTGATTATACTCAGCAGAGAAATCAGATCATCTAACCCACCTCCACCAGTATCAACTGCACCATGTGCAGCAGTGCACATCAGAAATAAACTTGCTCCTACAAAGAGCCATACAGACCTTTTTTCTTTTTCATTGGTTCATGGATGTCAGGGGAAGTGGGAACAGGAGATGCATCCATTGGTTCAGACTCCTCCGTTGATACCTCCACCACAGTTTCTGTGATCACGTCAGGTCTCATGGCCGCATGGATAAATTCTGGGGTTGACACACAAGGAGGGACAAAAACTTCCACTATGAGGGAGGTGGGAAAAAAACCCCATATCTGATGAAGTTTCTACCTGATTGATGCATCTCCCATGAGATTATTTTAAACAAAGCATATGCAATGGTATAGCAAGATTCTGCTCCATCAACCTGTCACCTAGAAAATCCCTTCTCACAAATATGCACGCTTGTCAGTATTGTTAGGTGCAAAACAAATATCACACCAATATCCTTTAGAACTAACCTCAACTTTAAACTAAACAAATCAAATTAATCTTTGATCCTTCTTTTGACCTCCATTTCCTATTTTTGTAGCTTTTTGGTTTCAGTTTGACCCTTATTTCGTCCGACTTATATTAAAGAACTTCAGAAGGAACATCAAGGTAAATTACTCATCAACATGAGGTTTTGTTTTTTTAAACTGGTAATGCTTTGTAACAGTGTATTCAGATGTTCTGTCTAAAATAGAAAAACAGTTAAAAATACTCTTCCCTTAAAGTAATTCTTTATTTAAGCAATTTAAAATATCAGTTTCACAGAATGGTTGTGGTCAGAGCTGACCTTTGGAGGGCACCTGGCCCAACGCCCTGCTCAAGGAGGGCTACCTAAAACCAGCTGCCCAGGATCACATCCAGAGGGCTTCTGAGTATCTTCAAGGAAGGAGACTCCACAGCCTCTCTTGGCAACCTGTGCTTGGTCACGCTCACAGTGAAAAAGTGTTTCATGATGCTCAGACAGAGAAGTTCGTTCTAAGTGTGTAGTTGCTCAAGGATCTCTGCCCAGCAACCTCTCTCAGATCAATGATGTAACCCGTAAGTATGATTGTTACAGGATACAGACACCATCTAAAAACTCAAACAGAACAGTAGTTTTGAAATAAGCTATTTAGTGTTTTCAACCAGCACACAGTTCTCCACAAGAGCAGGTTTCTCAATTTGCTTGTTTCACTAATTAGTGGAAGAAGAAATGTCCCATGGAGCAGAAACTGTGGATGACATACCAGGACTCCTGGCATCTCTCAGGCAGGTAGGAGACTCCATATGAAGCAAAGCCTCCGCAGCTTCAATTGTTTTATCCGTGCAGTGCACATTACTTCCATGAACCGATGCTTCCACTGTAGGAGGATTAAAAATAAAATTAATTCATGAGAACAGATCACTTCTAAAAGTCTACACGTATCACTATATAGTTGAACTAAATCAATCTTTAACATGAAAATCCAAAAATTTTCTGGTGTCTTCACACCTTTTATACCTTCCTGTCAACACAAATGTTTAGGGAAGACACAAGACAAGCAGAAGCAACACTGTCACTTCTTAAGAGTAGATTTCTGATTCACAACCAAGCTCCTCACTTCTATGAGGTGTTCAAGAGCTTACAGAAGCAGACTTCAGGGATCTGTCTTCTGCTTTCAAGTTACCCAGAACAAACCAGACTGTAATGAGGACGGTTACAAACTAACAGAGCAGGGCAGGGAAGCAGTACCATCTCCAGCTATTACTCCATTAAAATCTAAAGGTCACCTCTCTACAAATTTTCAGTCTATCTGGATAAATATATATATATAAATACAATACTAGTTTGCAGTTTCATTTTCTGACATTGAACATAACCGTGAGTTGGGTTTTGCAGGCTGGGTTGTTAAAAATCAACACACAAAGCACAAACAGCATGTGGAGGGATCTTAAGCAATAACTGAGGGAAGAAGGCAACAATAACTCCTTTTACCACATCCCTAAAGTTCACAAAAACTAGATAATGAATCAAAAACCAAGTAACTTCAAGAGAGCACATTTAACAGTGCAGATCCTGGCAACCTGAAGGCAGCAGCAAGGCTTTCAAAACCCAAACAACCTCGCAATTAAAACCACAATCCTATTGACAGCCAAGTCGATACTCCTCACCCTTGCAAAGGTTTTTACAAGCGCCACGGCTGTAGAAACACCTGTTGCACATCCTCCCCGCTCTGCCAAGGTACCCGGCTCTCTCCGCTTGCTCTTTCCATTTATGGCCATCTGCTCAAAGCTGAACTGCTCCAGCCAGGCAGCCGCCGGCCCAGGGAATCTATCTTTAGCCTAAGCGGGGTCACCTATCTCCAGCGTCAGAGACCTAAAGAGGATTCAGTAATAATTCTCTACCAGAACTTCAAGGTGTCTATCTTAGTACTGAAAAACTCTAAGAAACAAACAACTTCAAGTCTGTTTAGTGAAAAGCAGGGAAAATACCGCTAGTGTTGCTTCTGACTTAAGAAAACACTATATATATAGATTCATGTGGGCACATGGGGGTAACAAAAACCCTTCCAGCGTATTGCAGCTTATTTAAATTGAAAGCTTGAAAAACTTACTAGCCAGCAGACTAAACGTATAAGCCAGAAGCTGAAAGTGAACAAAAACTGGAAGATGCACAAATGCAAAGCTGCAGGCAACTGAAACATCTCTCTGAAGCAGCCTGGCTGCTCACGCGCTGGCTGGCTGCTGGGATTCCCACCACAGCCTTCTCATGGGATGCTATTTAGGAGGGCTTTAGCATTCGGAACAGCAGATGCCTGATAAAGTGACATTCCACCCCTGGGTGGGAACAATAAAAGCCTACCTAAGAGTAGAGACAAATCACACTTAAGGAAAGGGTCTCTATTGCCCGCTCTGCAAGAGTTTTACAGGGTGAGGGCTGCAGGTCCTGGCTGCTCCCCATGCCCAGGCAGCCGCCATTTCTTTCCCAAGCAGCAGTTTCGGGGTGTCCAGAGTCGGAAGCTGAACCTCTGCAAGAAACCCTCTACCTAAACATTTTTCTTTCTAAAGAGAAGCTTCAGTTGCACAGAAACTGATGAGCAAGTTTCCTCTCATCTACCAGGTAAAACTTCCCACTGATCATCAGAATACAGGCACAATTTTCAGCTGCTTATCATAAATGTATCAGTTCTACACCGATACTGAAATTATAAAGTCCAAATCAGCATTTAACACATTCCTACTATCCTAAAGCATGAGAGAAGATTTAAAGCAGGTCAGCAAAGCTTTTCCACCAACCCCTCCACCGCCCCTGCAGCAAAGAGCTGTAAAATTGACATTTCTCTTTCTGATGGTTCCCATTTTTGGGATAACTAGTTATCTTGCTTCTGTGCAGATAGCAGGTTCAGTATATAAAGGGCTTCTATAAAACTCAAACAACAGTTGGCAAATTTCCATTTTAAGAGTCCGGAATTAGCTTATTGAACTCACCAACTTCTAAATCCTTAGAAACATACAGAATTTTCCTATTTCCTACAGGGAACACTTTAGATCCTACACCAAAACAAGAGAGCAGGAAGAAGGCAAAAATACAGCTGAAAGCCAGCCCTGTACTCTTCCAGTATCACAGCATTCTGCTGAGGGACTAGAGTGCGGGGAAAGGAGATGCAACCCCTCCCCAGCATTAGGGACTGAGGCTGCAATACCCTAAGAGCAGAGCAAGGGAGACCCCCACCCCGCCACAACCGCTGCCCTAAGTAACCCTTCCGTTTCCAATAAAAATAGCACTATCCACTCCTCAAAAAGCCTCTGACATTTCAAAACGCACACTTCACAAACGCTTTTTTCCAACATGAGTTCCTTAGGGCTCTACTAAAACTGTCACCTAAAAAACATCAAGCAAAAAATAGCAACACTTCTGGCTTTGGCTAGAACACCACACATGCTGTCTGTCTATCATGACCCTTAACAAACCAACCTAACCTTGTCAAAAAGGCATCTATTAAAATACTTACTAAAATGAGTGCTGTCACCAAATTTGAAGTCATTCTCCTTCAGCCAAACCGTGCTTTCAGCCTCAGAAGCACCTGCCTACCCAGGGAGCATTAGGAGCCTTCAGTTGTGCTCAGGCAAGGCTATTGCACCAACATGTTTGGAAAGTGCAAGCTTCTACCCTCAACACAAACTTTACATAAAATGTCTTTTTGCCACACTAGGAAGTGTCTAATAGAAGACAGGAAGTCAGTGTTCAGTCACGAGATGTGATACGGATGAAAAATACAGCTAGAAAAGATATCCCAAAAGGTGAAGAGGAGGAACAGGTTCTCTCAGAGAGGGGTTGGGATAAGGAAAAAACAGGCGGCTGTTCTTGCAGATGACCAGATTAAGTGGCATCATCTAAACAACGCTTGTATCACTACACCTGGTGGCACTTCCCACAAAAAAAGATAAGGGGGAAAAAAAACCAAATCAAAGCAGCAGGATTCCGCAAGAAAAAATAAGGCCAACATCGTGCAAAAGCCATTACCAGAGAAAATCACTGGCAGTTATTTACTATGCAGTACCTTTCAGGCTCCTATACCTTGTGCCATGCAAACATACATCATCCCAGCGACCACGGTCTCCTCTCAGTACACCCAAGGGTGTGATGCACAAGGCAGAAAAATTTCTCACCAAAGAATGATGTGTATGACCCATTTCTTTAAAAAAAGTTTTTTATATGCTCATTTCAGGAAGAATATGACTTGCCCAAATGAAGCAAACTAGTTTACGCAGTTGAAAGTAAATTTTCCGGACTTTGGTAACTGAGTAACATGAGAACTGCTGTTTACTGATCTAGAACACATCAGAGCCAACATCGCCACTTATCTTTCCTTCTTTTAAACCAAATCTCATCCTAGTGCTTTTAAAAAGAAATCTGACTCCTTAGCACTTTATTTTAAAATAGTTCATTAAAAAATAAAGTTTCTTTTTTCAGAACACAACAAAAAATCCCCTTAAAAGAAAATAATTCCAATTTTTAAAATGTATACAACTAACTGGGCTAGCTGTTGTCCATCTTCACTGGTAACCTAGTATCTTCTAGCTCCACTTTCTAAACAAACAGCATCTACAATAGATTGGTCAAGGCTCTCAACAGCTGCTACAAAACACCAAACTTGGAAATTAAGTCCGACAGGGATGTGCTTTAGCTTTACAGATGAGAATCCTGGCAACACATCCATTTTGTAACAGTGCCCCCAGTTTTAATGTAAAACAAGAGTAATACAATTAATGAAAGCGAGAGATGAGGGAAAAAAAAAAGGACTCAAAGTTTCAACACGGCACTTTCCGAGACTGCGACACAGCTCCCCCTTCTTTATCTGAAGAGCTATCAATGTCTGCACTTAAAAGGTCAACACTTAACTGCAGCACCTGATTTACAATAGCTGATCCTTTAATACTGTCAGGCGACCGGAGCGACGCTTTAATGAAGAATTCACAATTCCAAGCATGGAACTCAGTCAAGAGTGACTACACACACACTAACAGGCCTCACTGAAGTTTATTGGCATTCACATGCTTGTTTTATCTCAGCATTTAACAGACCACAGTAAACAGCAGTGGAAGGCAGTAACAGCGCTTTAAGCCACATTTTAATTAAAAACAATTGAATTGCCTGTATAGGTAATAGCCAGAAATCCTTCTGTCTTCAACACTTGACTGGAAAAGAAGGCACTTCCAGTTTACTGCTTGCTTTATGGCAAACATGGGGTCAGAAACTGAAGAACAATTCCTTGGGTTTTTCTAGTATTCCTCTGAGCCTGGCTCTGTTCCTTCAGCTTCACATAATTTAAGGGTGATACATAACCAGCTGCATACCCGCAATCAGTAATGAAGACAAACACAACCACCTCCAAATACTTGTTTTCCTGTGAGCCATACATTATCAGGCCAATATTAGAGAAATATTAGCTACAAAGCCAAAACATATCTTTGTCAAGTCGCCTAGGAGTTGCTCGTAGAACCAGCAATTAAGATAACCTTAAACAATAACAAATTTGGTCCATCTTTCTTCCCACTGTTACCAAACACTCCGAAGTTTTGTCAACACTGAGGCCAGCAGCCCCAGGAAAAAGATAAGGCATAATTAATATAATCCCTCGGGATAGAGGATTCCTCCCATAAATCCACATGATACCATCTACATAAATAAATAAATAATCAGATAGGGTATCCTGATAGTATGACGATGGGAACACTAGACGTGCGTAGGTATCTGTATCCCTCACTGCAATGCAAATATATTTAAAAAAAAAAGGGGGGGGGGGGGGGCAGGGGAAAAAAATTACGTTGGCTGAGGTAAGGACATCAGAAAAAGCAATACAAAGGTCACTTGTTATTTAGCTAAGGGTTGGCTGGCAAGCAATCTAGTTTCAGTGACTTAAGAAGCTGTTGACACAATAATCAACTACTTAAATGTTCTCCATTTATCGACAAACTAAGCTAAAAAAAAAAAAAATAAAAAAACCAACTAACTGCAATCTCCTGCAGCAGCCAGCCCAGCAGGAATGGGAAATGGATTCTGCTGGCAAAGTGAAGCATCTCCACCATCCTGCACAGGAGAGCATCTACATGCTTCTGACATGCTCCACTTGTCCTCTTCTCCAGCAGGACAGCTCTCCACTGCTTGGCTGAGGCAGCTTTTTGTGTGTGTGCCTGGGCTCTGTTGCCCTCTCCCCAAAAAAATGGATGGTTTTGCATGTTGAATAAAATGAATTTTCATCAAGATTGGGTGAACTGACCCCTTCTTCTAAAAGATTATCTTAATACACTGGTAAGTGGCAGAGCATGTACCTTTACCATGCGTTCACGCTCCGACAAACCCACTGCCGTGTCAAGCCAAAACCAGTACGCTCAACAAGGCTGGTTGAGGCACTGACCGCCCAACTTGCCACCCGTGACACAACACACTGCACAGCTGCGTGGGGCTTCCCAGGGCTGCTTTGGGAAGTTGGGCTGTCCATTGTAAAGACAAAAACCAAGTCGCAACTGGAATGACCTCTGTGGAGAATGGAAGGCTGGACCTCAGGTGGGTGTTTCTGAGCAGCGTGACCTCACTCGTGTTCCCTTTGTACCACCCTTAAAGACAAATCCCAGGGCCCCTGTTGTTAGATGCGGCAGCCTTCACAGAGCTAAAAGAGGCCAAAGCGTGCCCGGTTCCAGACACATCCCCAACACGGTGCCGGAACTCAGTACATGGCTCTTGTCCCGGGCAGGGCTGGGCAGGGGGCTTCAAGGCCCACTCGTGTGGCGGAATGGCCAAGAGGTGCGGGCCACCTGCACGGACCGGTGGCAGTGAGCGGCACTCCCGTGGCTTCGCGCTTCGGTGGAGGAGCTGCCCGTAGAGCTCCGCTCGGGCGAACGTTTCCCGCCTCCGCCGGCAACGGGACCCCGGCTCCGGCCCGGCCCTGCCCCGGGGAATGGGCGGCCACGTGCGGCCCGGCGGCGGCGGCGGCGCCTCCGCTTCCGTGTTTACACTCCGCTTCCCTCCAATTCCGTGCGCGCCCCGTCAGCGCCGCGAGGAGACGCCACTCCGGCGCCCGCCGCGCGCCCATTGGCGGCCGCCACTCCCCGCCTCGCCCCGCCGCCGTCCCCCATTGGCGCGCGGCGGCCGCCACTCCCCCCGCCCCTGGGGGGCCCCCGGGGAACGTGCCGCTTCCGCTACGCAGCGCGCCGGGGGGAGGGGGCGCCGGGGGGAGGGGGCACCGCCCCCCCCCCCGCGCCGCTTCCCCCCCACCCCCCACCCCTCCCTTCCTCGCCGCACACGTGGGCCCCGGCCCCCGCCCGCGGGCGCCTCCTCCCGCCCCCCCGCCAGTGCGGAGTTTAAAAGGGCAAGGGAAGGGGGGGCGGGGGGAGGCACGGGCACTCAGCGGGCCGCGGGGGGGGGGGAACCGGGCCCCGGCGCCGGGCCTGCGTGCCGTGGTCGGCCTGCTCGCTCAGACAGCGTGGCGGCGGCGAGAGAAGGCGGGGGAGGAGGGGGGGGGCAGGCCGGGGGAGGCGGGAGGACAACAATCTCTCGCACTTCCTGGTTCTCGCCCCGGCCGCGCAAACCCCGCAAAACTCCTCCGCGCGCCCCGCCGCAACTTCCGCCGCGGTGGCGGTGGTAGCGGGGCCGCCCGCGCCGGGGGCAGGTGCCGCGGTCCGCCGCACGCCGGGCCGGCCGCTACCAAGGTGATCACTTCCTGATTGCCCTCCATTGCTTCCCCGTCCGCCGCCGGAGCGCGGCGTGCGCCGCAGCTTCCCTCTCTCCCTCCACGCGTCCCCGCTCCTGCGCTCCCGCCGGCCCCGCGCCCCCGTCGGCGCGGGGCAGCTTACCGGCCCGGATGAGGAGGTCGAGCTGGTTCGTGGGCCCCTCATGCAGGGACGTCGCCATATTTACGCTGCCGGAGCGGTTTCACATTGACCGGCGGCCGGGCGCGCGCGCGCGCGGGGCCCGGCGGCGAGGCCGGCGTGTGCGC
>JANVCC010000062.1:11496017-11617825 GCA_025345505.1 Todiramphus chloris collaris
CCTTCCGCCGCCGGCCTCAGACAGGAAGTGCCGCGCCGGCACTCGCCGCCGCCGCAGCGCGGGGCCGCCCGCGGGCGGGGGAAGCCGCCGGCCGCCCCGCCGTGCGGCGCAGGTAAGCGGAGGCGCGGCACGGCCTCCCGGGCACGGCCTCCCCGCCCCGGCTCCCACAGGCGACCGGAGCCGCGGGCAGCTGCGGAGGCGGGCGAGGACGAGCGCAGATCCGAATGCAGCCCGGCCCCGTCCGTCCTGGCACGGCCCCGCAGAGGGACCGTCGCTCCGGCCACTCGCCCCGACGTGCCGCGGTGACGCTGCTGCCCTGACCGCTGCGCCCAGGGCACCCCTCGTACCAACACAGCAACTTCACAGTTCAGCCTTTCTCTCGCCATAAGCCTGGCTCTCCTGCCCACTCCTGGGCTACCTGCTCTAGTCGTGTTTGGCCAGAAAACTTCAGTCTTTCTTGAGCACCATCCACCTCCCCTCCTCGACGGGAGCAGAGAGAGCTTTAGACGCTGTCTCCAGTTAGCCGGAGGCGCTGTCCTTCATCACCTCTAGCCTCGGGACACATTTCGGGAGGGGGGGGGGGGGGGAGGGAAGCAAAAAAGATGCATTGCTTTCTTAATTAAAAGGTCCACCACAACCACCATACTACTTTGGGTTGTCCCCTCTCCCAGCTGAGGAACAACCTGTATTAGCAACACCCCAGCCTTTCTTGGCAGACCCCGGGGCACGCTACAGCTGGACAAAAGCAACAGCTGCAAGAACACCTTCTCCAGGCTTCCTTCGCTCCTTAATTCTCGGGGTAAAACCTCAGAGTTGCATGAAGAGCAGCTATGCCAGGGAGAACAGAGCATGTCCTACACAGAAGACCAGAACTCCTTCCTCAGCACCACACACATCTGACTATGCCCGTATTGTTAAGGCGCTATTAGAGGGCTCAAACAACTACGCGCTGCCCAAAGAGACTGCCCTGCACACAGCAGTTTCACAGCTCCATCACAGAAAGGTGAAGGGCACCAGCTGCATCAGTGTGACACTAAGAAATATCTCTCTCCCCTTATTAAGTTTTAGCAGTCCTACAGTCTAGATCACAAGCAAGAATTTAGAAGCTTATTTACTCTGTGCAGAAATTGCAAAATAGTACCCAGCGTAAATTCAGTACCTCAAGCTTCCCACAGGTCATACACGCTCCTACTACAACTTTCAAGGCCTTTTAGGAATACAATTTAATTCATGTATTTATATATACAAATAAAAACCAAAAAATAAAAATCCAGCATTTCTTAAGACTTCACTCATACTCCTGGCTGTAAGGCAATAAATCTGGTCATAATCAGATAACAAACAGGACCTGCAAGTAAGATCGTTCCTTCTCACATTCAAGCCATATCTAGGGGTGGTTCTGTGCTAGAAGTTTTGCCAGGCGAGCTCTTTCCAGCCAGACACATGGACAAAAAAGGCACTCTGTAGCCAGCTGTGATGGCAAAACGCTCTCACGCAGATACAGCTTTGCCAACAGCAGAGTACTCCTGTCAGTTTATGTTATTCAGAGAGGTGGAACTGCAGTGTTAACAAGAATTCCTTCTGTCAGTGTATTCCCACTAGGGGACTCTGCTGTATTCTCCAGCAGAAATTCTTCCAGTGGAGACAAGCCCAAGGACAAGTAAAGGCATTTCAAGTAGGCACACACTTAAATGCTCAATAAAACTTCATAACCCTTCAGTAAAACCTCCTCAAACTGAAGTGGAAACCTCATGCAGTGTGGTTTAGCCACAGCGCAGGTTCAGCTTACATACTGAGTACTGAAACAACCGTGTACTCAAGTCTCACCTTGCCCTGTGTACCTACTGTCATTAAAAACCACAAGTTACTCACACCCCTCTTCATGCAGTTAGGTCTGCAGCAATCAAATACCGTTACAGTTCAGAACCAGTTAGTGCAGCGAGACACTAAACACCTTTGAAAATCCAGACCTGCGTCAACAGGAGTTCACACTTGCATACCTTGGAAAAGATGCATTCATCATTTGTTACCTTACTGTTTGCTATGTAATTCATGAGGATTGTTTACTGATTGCAACTTCCAGACCCAAACTGAAATGTCTGACTCGCATCCAAGTTGTTGTCTCTATGCCCTACGGGCAGAATGTTTTGCCTGAAATATGTAGACTCCTTAAATAAGTGCATTCAAGTAGTCTGCATGTGTAAGTTTTGACAAACACCATGTGTCTGAAAAGAAAGGGAGTATAAACTGTCAAGCTCTTTTTTAATACCCATTTTCTAAGCAGCATTTATTTACTACGGGGCGCACAGACTTAGCACAGTGTTTGCCAGTTCAGATTAAATGGACTCCAACAGCTGCATGCATTATTCTGATTCTTCGCTCTCTCTGATCCTACGCAGAGAGAGTATCACTGGATGCCCGAGGGATTCCACTCAGTTGGAAAAAGCCCAAGCCTAAGCATTTTCAAAATTTTAATACAAGCAACTAGAAAAAAAAAAAAAACACCCATGAAGTGATCATTTTGACCTGTGCCCAACTTCTTCATACAAGTGCAGTATTAAAGCCTAACACCGTCTTTAAGGAGGAATGCAATTTCCCCCCATAGGTCAGCACTTCCCTCTGTTTCAGCTGTGTGATTTCCAGTATGTTATGCTGAACACTAACTGATTTGTCATGCTAATAAAATCGTACTATTACAGCAAAAAGAGACTAGTCAGTAGGGAGAAAAGTAAACATGCACTTCTTAATCTCTTTTAAAGCCTCCCTTCTAGGCAGAAGGCTAACAAAGAGGGATACAAAATCTACATTCAGAGTGCTGGGTGGCCCAATGAGGCAAGAAAAACTGTAATGTGACAGGACCATACGAAACAGCAGATTAATTCATATTCTCTGGCATGAAAAAAAAGGAAAAATATATAGAAACAGATGCCCAAACAGCATCATTCTGTCAGACAAATATATTTCTTAGTCTACCATCTTTTTATTCAGTTACTGTTAGACTGTACTGAGACTGAGCTTTGTTGCAGGTTTTAAACCTCAAGCTCAGCTGCCAAGATAGGCAGGTAGGTAGACCTACATGCCCGTCACATGCTATGTCTACCAACTGACAGGAAAAAAACCCAAACACAAAAGAGCAATATGCTCTAATATGCAAGAAAACTACTATTCAAAACTATGTTCATGATACACAGGAATGTACTCAGTGTAAGTCTCAAGTTATTTCAAGCCACTGACAATAACTGCATTTTCAGCTAACAGCACTTCCATCCCTGAGCACTTCAGAGTCTGCTAGGTAAGGAACTTGGACAACAAGAACATCCAAGGGAATTGTATCCCTCGACTTCTATAAACACAGGAGTAAACCATCTATAAATTCATGCTTTCATGTTAAGGGACAGGGACAACTTTGTTCACATGAAAAGAAATAAGCTTCACTTCACCTTTGCAATACACACCCCCCAAGTTAATTTAACCTCATTGTTAAGTTAATTAACCCTGATTGCTTTGAGAAAGTGAAAGACAAGAGAAGAAGTTGGATGGGATTCACTGTATGCATGACAGCAGATGTAGAAATCCAAACCAAGAAAAACTGGAAGGTTTCCACAGCTTTGCAGAAGTGGGAGTGGGATCATCAATCATCTTAAGAATTTCTTTGAACAGTCCTCAAAAATAATACAGCATTCAGTGGCTGTAGAGGAACTGTCAGTCTCCTCTCCCATAGTCTATGCAAAGTTGCTTCTCCTACAGTTCTGGCAAATATTTTGAAAAGATTCTCCAGCAATAGACTAGTTTCTCTTGAAAAACTATTTCACAAGCTTTGTAACTTGAAATGCTCCAAGTACAACCTTTCAATGGCACCCTTTTCCTTCACTGACAGCAAATAATGAGCCAGAAAGAAAAAAAATCTGTGCACTTAATTACTTTTAGCCACAGAGGATTCCAGTTGTTTTCTAGTACGCCAAAGCCACCCTGGGAAAAAGTAATTATCATAAAGCAGCTGCTTATTCTTAAAGAGGTGGTTTGTCTGACCTCATTTAAGTAGTCAAGGGTAGATGGCAATCTGTCCAAGGGTAGTATTTGCCGTCTACATGAGAAATTGCAAATGATAAGAAAGCAACAATATTGAAACGCCAACCAGGCTGAGAAGCTTCAAGTAACTTCAGAAATCTAGACATGTCCTGCCCCAAGTGTCAAAACCGCCTACAAATTTTCAACAGTTATGGAAAAGTTAGACCCTGATTTCCTCAGAACCTGAAGAAATTCACATCTTACAGTTACAATAGTAGTAGCTGCCCTCGATAGCAGGCTATCAAACTGCTGATAAGTTATTACTGCATTGCAAGGGTAATAAAGAAACAAAACTGTTTGCTCGTGTTTGAAGGGTAAATTCTGAACCTAGGAACAAGTACTGCATGCAAAGTTTTATCTTGCTTTCATTTAACTCATGGGCTTCATCTTAGCTCTTTGTTGAAGGTGGTACCAGCTTAGGCTGAGAGTTTAATCAAGCTGTTAGAACACCCAAACTCTTGTTTGTAGTCACCACAGTGTTCTAAAGCAAACCGCTCTCCACTTCTATAATTCTCACCAAGCTGTCAGTGTACGGAAATCAAGTTCAATCAATAGGACGTGGCAGCACCACTGAAACATACACCAGATGTTTGTGTTAACTCATTTTTTTCTAAGAGGCAGTTTAATCAAATACTAGACAGAATGAATAACACTGCTTTGTTTATCCTTTATGTACATGTGCCCTAATCAAAGGTAAGATTCTAACTGGATATAATAAAAAGTTCTTAGTGTATGATATTTAACAACTGATGAAAATTCATCTGAGATAAACAAGAGAGTTCACAGGCTCAAATTCACATAAAGTCAGAAGGAAGCAGTGTTAATCACAGTGAGAAAAGACACAGAGGCATAAAGAACAGGTAATAACTAAAGACTTTACACAAAGCTGGTTCCCACAGCGTAAGCGGCAACCTGAAATTTCCTCTGTAAAAAAAGATTTGCCTTAAAATATATGTTTTATTCATTCACTTGTTTAAATTAAGGGAGGCTTTAAGCCTAAACTCACTGTTTATTCAACCTCCTGCCTCCTTAAGGACAGCTATCAATTTACATGATAGTTCCAACTGAACTTCTGGTGGAAAAAAAAAAAAAGTAAAAATGTCCAAGATTATAGACATTTGTTGTCTTTGTAGCTTAATGTTTTGCCATCAGATTGTAATCCTGGAGGAGCTCATTTTCAGATCCCCATTCTCTCATGCAGGTCTTCTACCCCCCTGTGGCAGTAACATTTTTAGAATTAAAATAGACTTTCAAGTTGTACCACTGGGAGGATTTCTGATGGAACATTGAAATAAGAAAGTGTGGTGACAGTTTACAGTGATACCTCAAAAGCTGTAGCTTTGTTTCCTCGTCAATCTTGAAATTGTGAGGAAAAAGAAAATCCCAAACCTGTACTTGCTGCTTTGATGATTAATAAAAAAATAAGGGGAAAAATACTATTGGTACAAGAAGTTAGATTCACTGACACAAATCAGGGCCTCAATTGGCAGCATGATTTTGGTATACTTCTCACAAGGATTAAGCTTTACATACCGCAACTTTTGCATAATAGCTGCCTTCTGTTCAACAAGATTTGGAAACAATGAATGACACTGGGTTTGCAAATTCATCACAAGTGAGGTAACAGAAGGAAAACAGTACTGGTGCAGGTATAACATCAGTAAAAAGCAAGTTCAGAAAGTACTAACCAATTTTAATGACAATGTTCCAAATAACTTGGTATTTTTAAAATAGCATTATCCTACTTAAACACTCATCTAATCATAGAATCATTTCAGTTGTAAAAGACCTTTAAGATCATCATAATGCTTTTTTTTTTGACTAAAAGACAAGGCATCATCCACGTGTAGAAACTGCAGATCATGACTGTGGTACCTTCAGCACTGCAGAGATGGTAAATACAAAGATTCAAGAATCCCATAAACAAACTTACACATCCATGTTATGGGTTCTGGGTTGTGACAGACAAGCAGAACTGTAGCAACTGTTAATTTCAGACTGACTGCTTCTCTAAAGACAGCAGCTTCTGCTGGTACGTAAACTGCAAATATTCTGCAAAAATTGCTCAGGATGCAAAAGGTACCACTCCCAAGAATGACCATCATACCCACAGCAAAAGAAATGTAAACACTATGTCAATCTAAAACTTACACTTTCCCTTCCAAACATTATAAAAGGCACTCTCTACTTTCACTGGAAGAGATCAAAATTCCTGCATTTTGAGGTTTTTTCCTAGAAAACTCCTTTCTCAAAGATTTTTTCCTATTGCAAGTAGACAGTCGGGTTTTTTTCTGGAATAGGGAAAAAACCAAACCAACCCAGAACTTGAGCTATTAAGTCTTTTTTTTTTTTTTTAAACACTCTTGGGCTTTACTTTTATAGTTAATGGATCCATTTTATAGTTAAAGGACCACTTACAATTAAAGATCCTTGATTAATGAATCAAGATAGATCAGTGGGAAATAGGCCAGGAGCGTGACAATCAAAAAAACCCATACTCCTCTAGAATTAACTGAAAGTTTACTAGTATTTATACGTATGATTCTTTATAATGATTATATAGCACATTTTATTTGAATTGTGGCTTCATAAATTGTTTTTTTAATACAAAACAACATTACAGGTTGTGCTTCTACCCTTGGATCAACATTGACAATCCTTACAGTCCACACAGTCTCAAATTCAATGCCAGAAGAGCAAACCACAAACAGAACCAATCAATGCACAGCACATATCACCTTTTCAGCATCCTAGGTAAATTTACAACAGCTACCCTGCTACATTTATCCCAAAGGGTACCAATCCCCATCTCTGAAAGCTAGAATAATGCCACATCTTACTAAATCACATGGCTTTAGATTAAATGCAAGAGCTCTTGGAATACATACATTGTAACATTATAAAGCACATAAATCTGGAGTCATTGGAACTGTCAATGGACTACCACGAGAAGACGAAAAAAAAAAGAAAAAAAAAAAAAGGAAAAAATCAGGCCCAGGGCCACCAGCAGAGATAACCTAACACATGCCCAGCTGTCAGTATTGTCAGTATGCGGACACAAATCATCACAAACGCTGCCAGGATTTGTCTAGGACAGCTTTTTAGTATTTACCATGCTATGTGTAGAGTCTACAATCACAAAAGGTATTAGCTCTACTCATTCTTGGTGCAACAACTAAATATTTATCAAATGATGTGAATTTCTTCTAGTAATTAATCCTGACATTTATGAAGTAGAATCAATTGAGATTAATTTAGCAACAATGGATTTTTCTTCTAAGGTGCACAGAAATCAAACCGTAGCACCTATCTGAATTAGGATCATTAGCATAATAAAGGTAGGTGCTTCATTAATTAGCATTTTAAAATGCTAAGTAAACACCATTATACTTCCTTTACTGCTTCTGCCTTCGCCTGCCTTCTGATTAACATTTACTAGGGACCTTTTACATCAAACTGCTTCCTACCCACAGCCCAGTATCTCTTCCTTTCCCCTACAAAAGTAACAACTCCAAAATACACACAGATCCACACTCCTGCAGGTCACTGCTAATAAAGGAGCATGACCAAAATTAAGGGGGCTTTGGGTGTCTCTCTCCACCCATTTTAGCTGTTTTACTGTATGAGCAATGAATTCACAAAGACTTTGTAAAACAGATGCCCCACAACCCTGCCTCCTTCAGAACAATCTCAACCAAGCAGTTCCTTCATCAACCTCAAATACAAGACCTGTACAAGTTCTTATTAGCCCATTACCCGCTGTCATGTGTAATTACACCAAGAAAACTGCACTGGATTAATGGTATGTATCCTACAGAAATAACAGTGAAAAGCTGGAGTATGGGCACGGGTGTGCAAGTGTGTCCACTTCTCTCTTGAAAGACCGTTTAGAATTACAAATGATAATATTCTTTTATCATTTTACAAAACTTCATTACATTTTAATTTCTCCTCTATACTCCTGTAAACTGGCTTCTTAGCACACATTACCTATAATGCTTGTATCAATACTAATAAAACAACATGTAAAATATTTGAACAGATTTTAGTATTTTATGCTATTGTACTAAATTATTAAGGACATATTAACAACTAAATTATGTGAATTAAAAAAAAAAAAGACCAAATAAGCCACAAAAAAACCCAACAAACTATCTGCAGTCAAGACAAATCCCTTAACATCTCCAGCCACAAAGTCACCAAATTATCATATCAACTGCTCTATAAATTTAAGACTGTACTTTAAAACATCAAATTAGGAGCAGCCACACGTCTCTTGCTTTGAACAGTAGCTTAAGGGAAAAAAAGAAAGAAAAAGCTACAAGTTTTTAACGGTGATTTCCACCAATTTATCATGGTGAGAAAAAGATACTTAAAACCATAGAGTTCATTATCCTAAGTAGTTCCTTATCCTAAAAGAACTGTTCTGTTAGACATTAATCTACCGAAGTCATACAAGAAACAGCCTATTTGATGTTGAAAGAAAAAAAACAGACTTCTGAAAGCAAAAGCTTTCAAAGTATAAACTCTTAAAGGTTTTCAAATACAAGTTTAATTTATAATATTCAGCTTCTTGGGAAGAACACCCTCACTTCTCACTTACCTTAACCTTAGAAGTTGCATTACCATAATAAAAATATTTTAAAAATACTTATTTCCTATCTTTTCTTTACATGAATTCGCTGAACTTGTAATTAGCATATTTAATTCAAACCATGTTTGAGAAAACTGGAATTGCAAGTGTCCTCCTAAAACCTGAACCATCAGCTCATGCACGTCTTAGGGAATCGACGTAGGTGACGTTTGATGAAGTGCTACAGCAAATGAACATCCACATTCAACAACTGCACCCACTGTTGAGGGAGAAATCTGAACTGAAGCCTACCTAATCTGATGGGAATGCACCCATATTTACTGGTCTGCAAAGTTAAACAACGGAGAGACAGGTCTCTTGGCCATCTTTTGCTTGTATGACATCATCAGTCCAAATTCCAAGTCTAAATCAGGCAGCCCCAAGACAGGAACATACACTAGCCATGTTCTAATCAACGGTCTCACCAGCTCAGCATGGAGGGCCCAAGAGGACCTGTCCTCCCCTTTCGTTGCAGTTCCATGTATTCCCTGCCCCAGCACTCACCAGGCCCTTGGCTGAGCCATGTCAGCTAATCCAGCAGAAAGCTAACCCAACAAAAACACACAACAGCTGAGGGCTTCCTTGATATTTCTTCTTGCAAAATTAGCATCCTGAAATAGCTAAAAAAGGTTCAACAAGTGAGAGAAGCATCACAAGCAAGCAAGCAGGAGGGACAACAGGAGCTCCAGCACAGCAGCAGCCTGTCAGTCAGATATCATCAGGCTCCCAAAGGAGCACAACTTTTGGTTCTTCAGACAGTTTAAACAGACTTTGGTGACCCTCAAAAAGTTCAAAGCTCCTGTATTCTTTGAAGAGAGGTGCACAGAAAGACATGCTTTTAGCTACACAAGTCAGGTACTTTAACACCAAAGCTCTACACATCTTTCTTCATTCGTAACTTGTTACTTCACAGTATAGCCCAGTTAATTCCAGTCTGTTAGGCTTTTTGCCCAAAGAAGGCCAACACGACTCCATTCCTCCCCAGCCACGCACACACTCCTGCCACTAAACCAGCAATAAAACCGGTTTTGGACCAAAAAGGCAGAATGCGAAGGGACAGAGGACAGGGCTTATGGGAGGGGGGAAGGCTGGAAGATGGGGTACACAGAGCCGCACAGTCCATGCTGCCAGCTGCCCTGAAGTTATTTGGCTCAGACACTATGTAAAACTAAATTCTAACCAGCTTCCTGGCTCAGCTCATTTTAAAAAGCCGTCCAAGTGTAGGTGTCTAGTTAAGCCCCTGCACAAATAGGTAAACAAAGACATAAATGAAGATCTGCCTATAAGTGAGGGTACACGGTGTTACAATGCAGCATCCCCAACCTAAGGTAACATATTTACCAGCCAAGACCTAGTCCAGTCACCACTGAAGCTAAGTAAAACTAAGTTTAGAGCAAAGAGATGTGAAGCCAGGTCAGCATCTCCATCCTGTGGGTAAGCACCAGGTCATATTCCTCAGGGACCTCTAAAAGCTAAGGGGGGAAAAAAAAAAAAAATTAAAATAAAATTATGTCTACCTGTTTCCACAGTTTCAGTCTCAATTTCTTGCTCCTCTGCTACATCTTGCATCAGGTAAGTCTCATCATCATAAACCAGGACCTGAGCAGCATAACCCTGTTCTAGTCTGGCACTAGGAACTGGCTCCACAATCACTGCTGGGAATTCAGAGACTGGCTCATTTTCCTATAAAAAGAAAAAAAAAAAAAAAAAAACCAAAAAAAACAACGAAAAACCACACTCTAAATACTGTACTCTTGAACTCCACATCAATATTTTCCTCTTAGGCTCTTACATATTTATTGAATAAAGATAATAAATTTAAAGAATTTTTTTCTTTTTCTTTTTCTTTTTTTTTTTTAAAAAAAAGATTTCTTCTAAGGCGAGAGATTAAATGAATAAAAATACAGCTTATCAGTCACCAAAGAGATCTTCCTGAACCTGAAAATATTTTCCTGGCTTTAAGCACCTAAGATTCAAAGCATCAGACCGCTTTAAGACATTGAAAAAGAGCAAGCTTTCTAATTCAGATATTAATCTGTGGAAAATCTTTCCTCTCTCTCTGCTATACGAAATGTAATCAAGTCTTCGTGTGTGTACTGCAACATACCTACATCTGACCTGTATCTTAAAACCACTGATGTTTTGGATTAAGTAGGTAAGCTATTACAAAAAAACCTGGCTACTTCAAAGCCCATATGCCCATCTCTACTTACTTAAGGATCAAAAATGTCTCTAACAGCACATTTCATCTGTTAAACTGTTGCAGAAGTGGAACCCTGCCAGATGCAATTTACTGCGAGCTGCAGAATAGTAGAACACATTGATTATTTGTTCGTAAGATGCAAAATACGAGCAAATGTGTCACGCTGGCTAACTTGAAAAAAGGTCCCTGTAACATTCTGTTCATGTCATTCTACACCTCAAGACGCATCTGAGATCTTTAAAGAGACACTTAGTATAGGATTTAATTTTGTAAACCCAGTCTACAGTTGCACAGCAGACTTCAAAACTTACTGCTTCCACTTCTCTGTGATAATAAAATCTCCTAATAAAAGATATTAAAAAATGGGCTGCTCTCCTCCTCACTCAACAATCTCTAATCCATTTCACTTGCTTTAACAGCAAGTTCACAGGGAAATTTTCTTTCAAATGAACATTAAAGGTGTACAGTTTCTTAGCCAATAAATGCTATTTATTTTTCTAACCTCTTGATTTTTTATTCCATTGGCGTCAAACTCCAGGCCAGGGCCTCCAGTGTCAACCACTGCTGATGTCATGGTGCATCCCTTGAAGAGGCTTTGAGAACTGCTATCTCTCCTGGAGACAGTAATGATGATAGCCTGAGGTTATCAACGGCTTACATTCACAATCCACTTCTGTTAAACAGCTATGCAGAGGTGGCTGAAACACAAAAAAATTTTAAGTTAGTTATTTGTGCAGTTCATATGTACAAGTCATCCAACATTTATGAAAGCTATTGCATTCTACAGGTCTACATCAACAGGGCATCAGAGAACACAACTGATGTGACAGAACATGCCAACTTTCTTAAAGTTGACCCAGTACTGCCATACAACACAAGTTCCACACTAACTTTTAATACTAAAGTAATACAATTTCAGTCTGGTTCTTTGTAACTTTCACACTATTCTAAAAACAAGTAACATCCTTAGTTATTTTCCATTGGCCAAAATCATTAATTTCTCACCGAGGTCAAATATCAGTCAGTTCGAGACTAATCCTTTGAGACTTTCGAGCTTCATAGTTTGAGTTAGTGCAGCTCATTTTAAGTTACTGCTTTCCTATTAAATTACAAGATATTTTTTAATTACATTTTCTTCCTTTTTTTTTCCTAGTAGTTTCACAGTCATTTCAGAAAGTATAGTTTTATAACTAGCTTCATAAAGCATTCAAACTGCCTTTTTAAAGCAATGCATATATAATACACATCTTACAAAAACATGCCTGATTTCTAACCTACAGTTTTTAGAAATAAAAAGTACTGAAGCAGTTCCTCCCCGCCCGCCCCCCCCGAAGAAATTCCTATGAGTCCAAAAAAAGTAGTTCCACACCACAATGCTTTTAATTTGCGTATATCATGGACTGACTGAACTTACAAAGATATATAGCCTCCATCTTAGTGAATGTCTTTCCAAGTAGATTAACAGCAGTGCTTTGTTTCTAAACAACTGCTATTTATTTATTCTGAATAAATATTATTACTCATATCCTGTCTTCGGAAGACAAGAGTAATCTGTGTTCATAAACCTTCGGCTGTAAGGAGCAGTTTACTACTTCAAGATGCAAACTGAGAAGTTTGGCATCTTAGTTGTAGAACAGAAAGCACATATTCCACGTGAGACATAGGAAGCCAATCTGATACCAATTACCCTTGTGAGTAACTTCACTGAGATCAATGCTATAAGAGAAGCCAGAATTTAGCCCAACTTTTGTAATAAACCCCATCCCTTTAGAAAGCTAGCACAGTCACCGAGGTCTGCAAGAAAACAGGCTCTTCCAACACACAGTGAAGGAAAAAACCCTATGTAATTAATTCTCCAATGGGTAAACTCAATAAGCCTGCTTTTCAATAGCAGGCAGCCAGCTTCAACTAAATTAATCTTGCACACATACAGAAAAGCTAGCTCAGATTCATGCAGAGTAACTGGGATTCCTACGGGCATGGAAATCTTTACAGGCACACTAGCTTAGGTATACCCATGAAAAATTACAGTTACTGACCTTCCCAACTGTGTGTTCCCAACTAAGCAAGGAAGTCACAAAAAATACTATGCAAAAACTGTTTAAAAAGTTTAACTTATGGAGGTATTCAAGAACCTTCACCACGCCATAAAAATATGCTCATCGAGTCATTTCTGTTACCATATTAGCTTAGTACACAAAGTCAATCGATGGCAGGTTAGTACAAAAACTCAACAACCAACCAAATAGAAACAAACCCACACCAAACAACAAGACAACCCAACAAAAAAACAGACGCAATAGAATAAGGTATTCTTATTTTTCCACCTGTACATACAAAAGGAGAATAAATTCTGATAGCACCTTTCCAGGCAACTAATCCTCATGAAATAAAACTGAAGCGCAGATCATCTTGCATCACTGTCATAGTAGCTGCAGAATAAGCACAAGATATATTCCAAAATAAAGGAAAAAAAAACGCAATTTAGAAGGAAAACTAAGGCATTTTTTGCTTACACAGGCAGTCCGCTTGACATACGCAAGAATGATTCATACCTACAAATACTTTGTGACAGCACAAAAAAAACACCCACAGTAATATGCTGTTTTCCACTGTTTCATTTGTAAACCTAGCATCACTTTTTTGATCGTCAAGATTTTCCATGATGAAAAAGAAAGCAAAGACCTCCTCTGCTCCCCAAACAAGATTCAATCTGGAAAGTCTTTAACAAGCATCCTTGGAGCCATATACACCAGGCTTTTAGCACAAAAAGCCTACTCCTTACCTGCCCAGCAATTAGCACCTTATTTCAAAAGTCTTTCGATTCAGAAATACGTGAAGTTAAAAACCAGCTGTTTATGAATCCACTAAAATTATCAATGAGGAAGAAAAATTTTAACACCACTTTTAGTTAAAAAAAAATAAATATATATATATATACACACATACTTTTTCCTTCTATACAGTTTGCCATCTATATCCACACTGGAAATACTACCAAGCAATCATAACCCCAAAAAAGGGAAGTCCAACGCATGGAAATTATATTTTAGTTTGGAAACACAGCCTCCAACCAATTGCAAACATCAGCATTACTCCTGCAACTCTGACTTTTACCTGTGTAAGAGCATACAGCACTTTGTGTAGTACCGTGGCATAGCTTGAGCATGTCACAAAGCTAGTTTCATACTCATGCAGTATACTAATGCAAATAAACAGTCATATACTAGACCACATGTACTGTTTATTCATGTTTTATGTACTATAATCCCACACAGGTGGCTGAACAGCTGTCAAATTGTAGCAACTGAAAACACTTAATACTGTGTACATCAGATTACGTAAATAAATAAATAAAAACTTAAAAGGCTCTGTCTCCTAGGTTACAAGAAGTTTAAATGACTTTTGTACCGATTTATCTCTATGTGAATTATCAGTTACCTACAGAAATGAAGATAGAGCAATGTGGGAACAAAAATGATAACAGTCATTTTCCGGTCTCAGCAGTAATTAATTTTTACAGGAGAAAACACACAGAAGAATGAGACGCTGAATCTTAGCATTCATTAAAAGAGTGGTATCTTTGGACTGATGGCACAGAACAGCCCAGGCAAGGAATAAATGAAAGACCTGGAGTCTTTACCTAGCAGGATTTGAACTTCATACTCAGAGTCTTGCTATTCAGCAACCTTTTCAGGGCAGGGGAAAAAAGCAAGCCCCCTAGCCAGCTAGTGGGAAGTCAGGAGTTTCAGTTCAGCGTGGTTTAGAAGTCCTAAATTAAAACCAATACACAAACACACCTCAGACACCTATGCTATGTTGGATTCCTGCAGACACACCCCTTTTTGAATGAACCCGCTAAGTGCTTGCCCTTTTCCCTTTCCCTGAGCACTATGTGCTTGTGGAAGCCTTTTTGCTTCTCCCTCGAATTTCAGTAGAACACTGAATCCACTGCCCATCCTCTCCCTAACAAGTCACAGCTAGTTTGCATGCTGTAAAAGGAAAAGACAGCCTAGCCACTTTCAGAAGTCCATCCAAAATGCACATGTCCCTAGGCAAACGGAGACAAAAAGGCCAAAACACAATTAGGACTTGGTTTGTTTATTAGATTTACTCCTGTTGTTCCTGGTCATGAAAAATGCAAAGAGAAATTAGTTCTAAAACATCTGGAATGGCCCTTATAACAGGGAAAACAGCTTTGCTGCATCATCCATTGTTTTTATACGTATCTCCCGGGAAAAGAAAAAAAATAAGTCTAGGTGCTCCCACCGACAGCAAAAAACAAAACCGCAGATTAAATCTTGAAGCCACATTCCTCACCTCAACAGCGAGAAGTTTCTAACTATTTACCACCACAAAAGGCACATTGAAGACTCAAGTTTTTGATCGTGTTCCCTGGCCAAGAAGACCAATCACAGCATCTATGTCTTCAGAGGCTACAGGGCCTTTGTCATACACCTTGCAAAATACCAAAGAGTTTACTCCAGGTATTTAGCAGTACATTTTTACTGCCTACATTCTGTACCGGAGTGTCTGCCTACAAGAAATCCAAACAGTCCTCGTGTTTTCAGCAGCTACCAGAGAAGCTTAGAACACTGCAAATCCCAACTGTGATGAACACATAGTAGCCCCACAAAAACTACAATCTTAAGTTTATCTGCTGTACATAAAGACCTATGGAGTTAGAGAGGCAAGCATGCCACTCGACAGAATTAAAACTAGTAATTGAAAAAACAGTGTGGAAAAAGGATGGCAGAGTGCCACCTCTACTAGGCCAGACTCAAAGTGAAGTTACTTAGGACTAGCTTCAAAAGAAAACTCAAAATACCAATCTACAAATTGTTTCAGTATTTTTATTTAAATCTTAAAACAAGCAACAAACAAACAAACAAAAAAAATACTGATGCTTGAAAAAAAGATGCACACGCTCGTACCCACACGTGAAAACAAAACATGCAGAAGACTGGGCAGCAGTGACCAGAGGCAGCTGCTCCCACAGCGCTCGGAAGAAAAGTGAGAGTACTTGGAACAATGTCCCCCTTTTATTCAGCTGGCATCCCAAATCCCGAGGAGAGATTTATGTGGGTACCTACACAGATGCAGCCGCAAAAGCAGGCCTGCAGCCAGCAGTAGCATCACACACGACTTTTTTTTTTTTTTTTTTTTTCCCAAAAAGACCCTCCTTTGGTTTGATTTAAAAGAAAAAAAAGTTCAGCAAGTCAGCTGGAAAATGCAATTAGTTGGACATACAGAAATACACCAGTCACGACTACTGCAGAATCCCATTCACTGTAACAAGGCTCCCGAGGGTACAGAGGTGGTCTGCCATATGCAGCACCTCTAACATACTAGTAAATGTCACTATCACTCCAATACATATAAACCATAGCAAACACACTAAAAAAAAAAATAAGTATTTGTAGAAGAAATGGTAATTTTTTTTTCTTTTTTTTTTTTTTTTTTTAAACCCAGAACATGTCTAAAAACTGTAAAATTAAGTTTCTGAAAAGCTGACAGAAAAATATTTAGGCTTGTAAATACCTAAAGAATCAGCTCATAAAGAGGATACAAAGTTAAATCTTTGTATCCAAAACATCAGGGGAACAAAACGGACAATCCACACAGTTTATAGTACCTTATAAATTGCAGAAGTCACTAAAAGTTACAGAAAAGGAAATCAAAATGAGGAATCATCAAAGCATGTAGTCCTGGCCACATCATACTGCAGAAGTTTCCATACAACAGGGCAATAATTGTATTGCTGAATGCACAAAAGTTACTACATTGGATCAACTAATCAGGTACCAAAGCCAGTGATAAACTAGAGAAACTCCTTCCATACATATTTCGTTTGATAATCTGAGCATTCAAAGTTTGCTCTGAAACCTCAATAGCTAAAGCTGATGAGCCCCCAAAACATATACATATATATATATATAAGCTTCTAATCACTTAAAAACTATTAACGTCCTGAAACAACCTTTGTGGCTTCAGAAGGCTTCTTCTGGACCATCCCATATGTCATCCTATTAACAGGCTCTCTTCCCACTGCTCTTTATTTAAAGATCCCCTGAAACCCCCTCTTCCTTCTGACAGGAGCTTCATACATGTACCCCTACTTCGTACCAGCACTTCTCCTTCCAGCCCGTCAATTGTTGGTCCTTAACACCATTTCCACTCCCTCACAAGCCAGAGTAGAGAGCAATTACTCATCATCTTGCATGATAAAAGAGCAGAGTCAATGAAATTAAATGGCAAGGATACCGGTTAAAAAAAAAAGCCAAGAAAACCCCACAAACCCACACCAAGTCAAACACGGATATAAAGGAAGTAGTGCACACGAACTATGTACCTCATTTTCACAGGATATCCTAGAGGTCAAAAGAGTAACTTAAAAGATTTAAGTTAGCTTTACGGAGGCAAAGCCCCTGAACGGCTTACAAGACTATTAAACACAAAGGTGCACATACAGTCTCAAGTTTAGGGACCTCGTGAATCAGATATTACTGAAACCTGAGAGATGGAAAGAGTCTGTCACTGAAGGTACCAGACAGAGTACCACCCTCTTCCCAGAACCTTTCCCAAAGCAACTCATCCTGCCCACTAGCACAAGAGGGAGTGAGGGGAGAGGGAGGATCTTGGATCAGACCCATTAGATACAGTTTTGTAGCCTTGCATTTCCTTTCTTTAAGATCCCTGAAACAAAGTTTTGTGGTAATAGTCGCTGACCCAGATCTCTCCTCCATCCCTAACAGATGGCTTCACAACACACCCTCGAACAATGACACCGGGCTTTCAATGTGCCCTAACAACAGCCATTTCCATAAGGGGATCCAAATTTCTTACATTCTCAGTGCTTTCCCAACACCAGTGTCCACACTCATACCTCATATCAAAGTTATAGCATAAAAATTGCTGTATTTACAACTTTTAGGGCACGGAAATATTTTAATTATTCTGAAACGAGCCACTTTTATAGTCTGGAGAATTCTCTTATGCTTATACTCTACATCCCCGGGCTCAACTTCACTTCATGCTACTTGTCTTGACTACCTAGGAAGCTCGGTCCCTATATGCGCTGCGGAGAAAGCGCCTTTATCACTTTATCACTCAATAGCAACAAAGGTGAGCAATTATCACCGCACAGAAGGCAGGCAACTTGAAAGCCTGACAAGAGATGAACTCGGCGGACAGAGAACCTCGCAAACTGGTTGTTTTTAAACTGAGAGTTGGTAAGGTTTAGCCATCTTTGACGAAGAAGTTAAATGGTTAAAAGTGACAAGGTACATGACAGCGACCAGGCGTAAGAAAGGGAACATGAAGAACGAAAAACTGTATTATTTAAGCGGGGGGGGGGGGGGGGGGAAGAAAAAAAAGTACAAAGAGACTAAAGAACACATCCCCAAAGGTAACCGATAAAACATGCACACCAGAGCTAACCCAGAACAACACTGTACAAGCAGGGAAAGGTGTAATTAAAAATACGCCAGACTTCAGCTCTCTCGCCAGGGTGCATCCAAGCCGGGCGGGCAGCGAGTTTCGGGACGAGGGCGGGGAGCGCGGCCGAAGCCGGGGCGTTGAGGCTGCAGACCCGCCGGGGCTACCCCATCGGCAGCACGGGCGGAGCGAGCACGCATGACAGCCAGTGACCAGCACGCCCGGGCTGCCATGTTCTCCCGACGCCCTGTGTAAACAACGCGCTGCCCCCGCGGCTCTGCCCCGGCCGCCGCCCCGCCACCGCCCCGACCCGGCCCGGGAGGGACTGCGGGGCCCGGCCCGACAGGCCGCGGCCGCCCCGAGGCCGTGTTTACACTGACAGCCGCCGGGAACCGCCCGCCGCCACCCCCAGCGCCCCCTCGGCCGGCGGCAGATGGGGGCGGGGGCCGGGGGTGTGAGGCAGCCGGGGCTCGGACCCCCGCGGGGCAGGGGGGGAGACCGGGAGAGAGCAGCGGGGTGGGGGGGGCCCCGGCCCAACGGCCGCTCCGCCGCACCCAGCCCCGCGCGAAAACGAAAGTGCGGCTGCGGAGGCGGGCGGGGGGGGGCCGGTGGGGTGCCGCCGAGACAACCCCCCGTCCCGCCGCCCCGGGGCCGCCCGACACACCTCGGCAACCACCCCCGGGCCAGCGCCCCCGAAGACCCCTTGCAGGGCAGCCGCCAGCTCGCCCCCTCCTTCCCTCTCTCCCAGGGCCGCCTGTCAGCTCCCGTCCCGCCGCCGCGCCAGGAGCCGACGCCGCGCCCTTACCGTGCCCGTGCTCGCGGAGGCCGCGTCCGTCGCCCGGCTAGGCCGGGAGCGGGAGACGGTGGGCGCCGCCCGGGCAGAGCCAGAGCCGCCCCGCGGCGGGAGGGGCGGGCGCAGCGGCGCAACCTGCCCGGCCCGGCGCCGGGTTCCCCCCCCCCCGCCGTGTCGCCTCCGCCTCCTCCTCTGCCTCTGCCTCTGCACATGCTCGCGCCGCCTGGCGCGCGGGGGCGCTGCGGGCATGCGCGCCCGCCCCGCGCCTGCGCAAGGGCCGCGCTGGGGCCGCTGCTCCCGCTGGGGCGCGAGGCTGCGGGGAGGGAGCGGCCGTTGGCGGCGGTTGGCGCGAGCCCGTCCCGGGCCGGCGCGGCACGGAGAGGGAGCCGGCCCAGGGATGGGGAGTGTGAGCGTTCCGGAACGCTCCCGGCTGGGAAACGGGCTCCTTTCGAACTAACGCAGAGAGTGCTGCGGACTAAAAGCTGTAAAAATAGCTTTTTTCTGCGCGGTTTTTTCCCGTGCTGTAACTTTGGTATGAGGCACCCGTGGGGAACATTGGGGGTTTGGGGAGAGCACGAGGTTGGGATCCCTTTGCAGAAACGCCTGTTGTGGGGGCACCTCGGAAACCCGGTGTCGTTGTTGGAGGACGTGTTGTGAATCCATCTGTTAGGGACGGAGGAGACATCTGCGCCAGTGGCTCTTAACACGAAACTTTGTTTCAAGGATCTTAAAGAAATGTAAGGCTACGAAACCGTGTGTAATGCTGAGCTGTGCGTGTGTCGGAGCAGCTTGTGCAGCCTCAGCACACAGCAGCGACTCCAGCCCCTGGCTTCTTGCAGCAATCTTCCCTCGGTTTCAAGTTTTCTTCAGTCGCTTCTTTTAGAGTTTTTTTAATTTAGCCAAATTTTTCATGCAGCGTTTGTTCCTCCCTTGTCAACAGGAGAAACAGCACTGTCAGAGCCTGCTCTCAAACCAAATGCACACCGAGACTGTCCATCTAGCCTGGTCTGAGAGGTTTAGGACATAATTGTTCTTATCCTTGATAAATGCTGGGCTTTAACCATTGAACATAGCCATCTTTGCATCGCACAGTAAAAAACAGAAGAGCTTTAGTCAATTAGGAGGTGTTTTCATTATAAACAAAAAAAAAAAAACCCAAACCCCTCACATTGCCACAGAGACTTTCAATGTTGCGAAGACACTTGCTCCAAAGGATCTCTAAGCTGAAGGTTTTCTGTTCAAACTGATCTGGGCCCCCTTACGCAGGTACATTGTGAGAAGTCTGACATGCTCCTTTTTAACAGGAGTCCACTGAGCAGGGGTACACAGAAGATGGGATACGATCGCACAGAGACACGCACCTCACTGTCCTCAGCGTGCAACAGTGCTTCTCTGCTGCCCCTCTGTATCCATCTGACAATCCACCTCTACTGCTCACTTGGTGCTCCTGCGCATCTCCTCCTCCGTCTAGTCCAGTTTCTGCCTTAGGCATATCACCACCCACTGCTCTATGGGTCTGGCTCCCATTCCTTTTATGTCTGAACTGGATATTTCTTTCTTCTGCATCCTTGGGACATCAGCTTCCTTTCCTAAGAAAATAAATCTTTCGGGGACCTTTAAGTCCTTGAATCTGACTGGCCTTTAGAGGTTGCATACAGTTTTCCAGCATATAGAACACGGGCAGTTATTTTCCCCAGCGATGACACAAACATCTCTCTGACAATAAAGGCAGCCCTAAAAACATCATGGCTAGTGCCCTGAAGAATGGAAACGTTGGAGACTCTTTCCTTTCAAAAACACGTGAGGCAATGTTAATAATAGATGATGCCATCAGCAGCCTCTTATGTAAGAGGCCACTACTGAGGTGTAAACTTAAACTCAGCCATGACTTGGTAATAAAGCACACATCATAGCAACACTGAGGTCTTGCCACATGCTAAGCCTGCCAGACATTGCCTGAGGCATATGCCTGGGTGTCATTAATTACAGAATTTACTGATAGTTTACATTAAGCAATATGAAATTTCCAGGTTGGTTTTTTTTTTTCCCCTCTTTGCAAGATGAGAGATTTGACATTCGGTTCTTTGAAAGGAAGTATCAAACCACGCAGTGGGGGGTTATCCACGTTGCTGCTAGAAATTACAGAATAGAGTTCAGTGTTTGCACGTTAGAAAATGTAATTATTTTGATGTTCTAGTATGCAGATTGTATCATCAAAGGTGTACAGTTAAAATCTCAAGACAGTAGGTGATGGAAGTTCACATTTTATAGGCCTCAGGCTTAGATGAAGCTAGAAGCTGACGATATAAAATAAATGAAAAAAACCCCAGCAAATCAAGAAAAGGGTATTGGAAGGAAAAGATTAATGGGTTCCTGGCAGAAATTGCCTTGAAATAAGTCTAGCTGAGAGAAAGTTTTAGCCCTTGGTACCTGTTCTTTTGCAGCTTGGCAGACATAAGTACTGTCAGCTTCATCTTTAGTGCTTAATTAGTCCTGCCAACTTACTGACTTTTCCAGCTATTTTTAATTCTTCTTCTTCCCTGTGGGTCCAAGTTAAAACTCAGAAAAAGCAGAAAACCTTTTGCCATGATCCTTTTCACAGAGAAGAGCAGAAATCTTCTTTCAAGACATAAGCCTACCATCAGCTGAACAAAAGCCATATAAAGAAAAGCTGCTTTGTTCTTCTCAGCAGGTCCTTCATGGACCCACTGGGCACCAGGTGACATGGCCACTACTTGGGGTGCTTGAAAGATAGACTTTAAGTGGTCCCTTCTGTAATGCTGGTGTTGATTTTCCTGCCACATAGCCTATGCAGTGCTCTGTTTATTCATTTTTTTCTCCGCTCTGGATGCCATGGGACAAGTATTTCTGAATCCCTTAGTGTAGTGTATCTATGCAACTCCAGCTTCTTAATTTTTCTCCTAATGAGCTGAGCCATTTCCAGTGGAAGTTAAGCAGCACCTCCCTGGAAGGGAGTGATGGCAAGTGCTCTCTGAGTGCAGAGACCTGTGCTGCCCTGCAGAGAAAAATAGCCCTGTTTGAGACAATCACAATGCCATCCTTATTTCTTTCCCTTATGCGGCTTCTTTTGGATTTTTTAGGTTTGTTGTTTTTGTTATTTTTTTGTTTTGTTTTTTATTGAAACTATACTAACTTTTCATATGGAAAAATTTTCTCTTAGGAACAGTTCTTTTTAGTTTACCTTAAGTTAGTCAGAATGCTCTGCTGAAAAATATGAAACTTCAAAATGAAAAGAAGCAGGGCCACCAAGAGATTTGGATCAGTTCAGATAGATGATTTTTGAAGCTATATAAATAATGCAGCTATTAAAAAAAATACAAATAAAAGAAGTGTTCCTTATTACCCACTCATGAGGTAGACCTGCAGTCAGTTCAAAAGTGCCATTGCCAGGATAGTGCTGTGCAATAACACCAGGTCAGCAGTTCAATAGATGCCTCCCTGCCTCTTTTGCATATAGAAAGCTGCCATCCACATTGCTTTTTAAATGTTGGTTCTCAAAAGACTGCAGCCTATCTAATTCTATATGCTGAGTTTACTGCCTTTGGTTGTTCAGATGAAAGGGGAAAGTTACACTGATTCAGACCCAGAAGTATGACCCAGAAGAAATGACCAAGAAATGACCCAGAAGAAATAAGGAAGCGAGGGTCCCACGACCCTTCTGTCAGTCAGACCATTCTGTAAATCATTATTAATGAAGTAGCGGTAACTCTACAGGTGTAACTGGGGTGTTTTCCTTACTTAGACTTACAGAACATACAGACTATTTAGGGAAAATTCCAGGGATAGAGCAACAGTAAAAACTATTGCTGATTTCGAAAATTTAAATGTCTATTTTGGTTTTCTTTATTGTTGTTGTCTTAATTTTTTTTTTTTTCTTTTACACAGACTTTTAATCAACTCCATATTATGCTCATAGCCATAACAAAACATCCCATTTTTGCTGTGTGGGGGGTCCAACATTACTAAATTAAGCTACAATTTAGCCTAAGGAAACAAGCTTGATTGAGAAGTAGCTACCTGTGTGTCCATCGACTTCTCTGGCATTCCTTTCCCTTTGACATTATTTGCCAATTTCCGCCCAATTTCATATAAAGGTTGGGATCTCAAAGATAAGTTTCTACAAGTTTCAAGAATGCAGGTATCAGAGCAGAGGAGACCAACACCAGTATGTGCATCCCCGCCAGAAAACAGCTCTGTTTTATGCTGATGCCCAGCAGCCGGTTGATGTATTCATGTGCATATAGCTGTGTACCAGCTATGGTGTTGCTGTTTCTCAGCTGACTTGCTTTCTCCCCCACTAAAAAAGTAGGCATTGAACTAGATGGAGATGTAATGGAAAACTGGTGACACCGGGGAATAGAAGACATGAGGAAGGCCCAATGGCACAGCAGCAGAAGGATCACAGAGGATGCAGATGGAATTATGGTGATAAAGGTGACAAGGGAACTTCTGTATAGACACAAGTCCATGGTAAACCAAGCAGTACAGCAGAACTGTTTTGTGTATAGCAATGGGAAATGTGAAGCTGTGAGGCATGCATTAAAAACCCTTAAAAGACATCCTAAAGGAAGCCCTGCTTCGTTTCCATTTCATACCATGTCACCATTTAATTGTAAGCCTACAAACTCAGCATTTTCAAGGAAGTTCTAAGCAAAACTTTATCCAAAGTAATGACAGTCTGTAGAAAGCACAGATGTTATTGGCTGATGCTTTACACATTACTGAAGCTGTCCCTGCCAGTAGGAAGGAAATTCCTGATGGGCTTTTTGGGACAGATATTTTGCTGGATGTATTTATCCCCAAAGCTATCACTTCACTAGCACCACCCTGAAACATTTGAATGGTCTTGCTTTTATATAAGATGATGTCAAAGACCGAGCACTAAGAGGGGGGGAAAAAAAAAGGAAAAAAAAAAAAAGAAAAAAGTATTACACTGTGAGCAGAGAGCTCAAAAATGATCACCAGTAGAAAAACATGGCTCAGATTGATAAGAATAAGTATTAATGTGGATAGCATCCTCTCCCTGAGTTGCTGTACCACAGTGCAGAGGAGACACAAAAGTCAGGAGACCAGTCCCTCATCTATCCTGCCAACGGGGTTTTTTTTGCAGTGGACGAAGTTGGACAGATCCAAACTGGAGAAGGCTATCTTGACACACAACCAACAATTGGAGCAGATTTTTAGTACCAGTCCCAGGCAGCTGAAGGGAGCAACACTGCAAACACCAACTCAGTGAAGGGCCACTGGGTATCTACTGTGTGTGAGTGACAAAGAAACAAGTGTTTCCCTGAGCTCTGTACCACTTTGCACAAAAGCTGCCAAAATACAATAGAGAAGCAGTGGAGTACAGCACCAGTGCTTTAAATCCCTGCCACTGCAAAGTGCTGGTCAAATAACCAGTCAGTCCTAGAAAGCAAATGGGTATTCACGTGTCACAGGGGCAGGCAGCAGGAATTCACCTTCCTGAGCTGGACTGGGGACCAGGTCAGCTTGGCACACACAAGCAAGGCTCACCAGCTTTTGGAGTTATTTTAGCAGAGTAATGGGACTATTTTGAGATCTATATATCTGATGATTTGCACATTTCTATCACCAAGAATAAACACCAGATAAATTCTGGCAAAGTAAAAAAGTCCAAGTTTCAGACTTCTCGTTGCCCCTGAAAACAAGGTCTCTGTGCTATGAAGACACATGGCTAGCATCAGCTTAACTCAAACTTAAATTTCCTATCTACCCCTTGATTTTATTCACTCTGTAGGCACTAAAGTGGCTTATATTTTAAAGTGAAGTCCTTTATGTTGCACATCTAATCCTTACCTTTTCTGAACTCATTCTATCTCCTTTAAAACATCCCTATAGTGGCATACAAGTTAGAAGAAAATAAAGTTAAACCTCAAAACAAAAAAAAGACACACCCTCCTTTCCTTAAAACTATAATGCTACTTTGCTTGGGAAGTAGGCAAGCATAAGAAGCTTTTGATCCTCAGCACTGCAGGGGCTGTAACACCACTAATTACGTGGGTAGTTCTGATTAGAGCAGGGGAGCAATGCAATGCTCAAACAAGCCTGTCAGGGGCAGGATTTTACCCTTGAATAAATTCATCTTGCTCTGAAGGAAGGAATTGGACGGATCCAAGAGAGAAAAGTTTCTGTCAGTTTGTTGCTCTATGTTAGATGTATTATTACAAGTAAAATACAGCAGTTGCAATATTTTATGAAAAAAAAAAATTAAGTTAGACTAAATGACTTTTACCTCATTTTCACTCAAAAAAAAATCTATATCTATACATACACACACAGGATGTATGTGCCATGTTGATTTTCATACTTTAGAAATAGAAGACAGAGTGGTCACAAGGGCCCCTTCCAATACAAGAAAACCCTTTGGAAACTATGGTGTTTTGCAGGATGAAATTTCTTGCAGGGACTATCTACTTTGTTTTCAACTGCTTTGCTTTAAAGAAAAATTTAAAAATAATCATCCTCAAAAACAAATTTATCTTCCATAGCATATTTCATCACTGGAAACTGATGTTCATTTCAGAACATCCAAGATCTGCAATTAGCAAATATCTTCATGTGGACAGTGCCCAAGCGAGGGTCTCTCAGAACCGGTATAGGGGACGAGATTCTGAGGAGAGACTTGCTGAAAGTGAAAAGTCAGGGGGTGGACATCAAGCTATTAATGTTTTTTTTTCCTGTTAAAGTAACAACATCAAACACTTCAAAGCCCTTCTCTCTTTTTTTGTAACCAGGACTGAATACTTTGTGTCACCTCCTTCTACTTCTGATACTTGTATTAAGTGAAAAGGGGCAGGACTGCGGTGATCTTGATTTTATAGAACTTCATTAATCATTTAAATGGAACAAAGACGTTGACATCCAGCTTCATTGTGTCCCCTTTGGCAGAACTGTCAAGCCTTGAACAGTTGCTCCAGGTTTGGCTCCTCTTGTATTACAACAGCCTCGGCAACAAATACTTTGCATTGGAAATTAGTCACTACAGCAGAGGAAAGAAGAGGATCTGTATGATTTGGATTTTCTCCAAACTACAATTAAACTTCAGAAAAATCAAACCAATTTTCTCCAGTGGGGAAAAGAAAAAGCATACATTATTCATTTCTTCCCGTATTGTTCAGTTCCAGGGTTGGGAACTGGGGAGTCATTCTCTGGTCTAGGTTTTAGTAATCATACTGCTTTTGATTTAGTGCCCTCTTCTGCTTGATTATGTGAGTGCATGTTGCCCAATGGTTAATTATTCTCAATTAGCCATCACCGGAAAATAACATTTCCCAGTAACTAATGAGAAAAAAAAATAGCCTTATGCAGGAAGAAAGAAGCCAGAAAAATAAAATAAAGTATAACAACAACAAAATAAAATCACATTATGGGAAGGTGATCAGTGAATCTCCACAGACCTTGCTGATTTAATTACAGAGAGGGAAAGAGAAAGAGGAAATATGATCTTGATACATATTACTGTCTCTCCTCTTCCACTTATTCTCTCTATTTTCCCCTTTAATTTAATTGGTTTGCACACTGAGATCAATGTCAAACTGAGAAGAAAAAGTACAAGCAGACAAACTTCCTGAGAAGAATCACAGAAACTAGTCATGTATAATACTTTTTCTATGGACCATGCAGAGCTCACACATACATCTTTTGAAAGATCATTAAGTCAGAAAGGTTTGAAATAAGGAAAACTATTTAGCAGTAAACATGCAAGATTTTTAGGTAATTAACAGACACTGAATCTGCACATGAAGCTGAAACAAATAATTAACAGACCACATGAAGAAGCATAGAATGCCACAGAAGCTTCCCATTTGTTTGTTACACAGAAACTGTTGAACATCAGTCGCAAACAGCCTTTCAGAGGTCACTAAAGCCATCATTTGAGTTTGTTTAAACATCAAGAAGAAGGGAAGAACATTTGCAGATCGCTAAATCGCTAAGCAAATCGCGATGTTTCAGTAATCTGTTTAATTACCTGCAGTTCAAGCAAATGGTAGGAACAATTCCAGCACAAAAACCTCCAGTTTTTGCTCTTCTTCCCATCCCAATACAGTTGGTGGAGACACCACCTCCTGCAGCATCGCAAACAAAGGAGTAAAGACCAGAACACAAGAGAATCCAGTTTCCCACAATGACGTTTGATGCCTGTTGTTCCGAGATAGACTTTGCTTACATCATCCTACATACCTTCCATCTTCTCCAGCAAACGAGCAGAAGCAAGGGCAAAGTGTACAACCAAGATATACTTCTCCTAAGAGCAGAACCATCCATGGGGGAAGAGGGACAGCAGTTTGTAGAAAGGAGCTAATCCATGGGTAGCAGAACAAGAAGCATTAGTTCCTATGTCCTTTCACACCAAAATACCTTCTGTCCCTGCATGTCTCCTCCATGCCCACTGAGCTCTCCTTCTGCAGTGCTGCTGGCTCAGTCTTTCACCCTCCCACCACCAATAAAGAAGAAAGAGCACCTGCAGAGGCTTATTATAGCCACCAAAGCGCTACTCAGCTGCATCATATATGTCCATTTGCTGGCAAACACAACAAAACAAGCTACTGATCCCTTCAGTCATCACTTGGCTGATAGGATCTTTGTGTCCTCACCTCTCTGGTAAAACAGAAGTTGAGGTTGTCTCAAAATTTATGAGGGAGAGCAAAGGAGAGAGACAAACAGGTGGGAAAAAAAGCACAGCCTCCATTCTTGGCTTGGTTTGAGTTTGTTGGGGTTATGTGAGTTGTTTTCCTCTGTCCCCCACACCGCCCCAAAAAAATAGTATTCTATCACATCATCAAATCTTGCAGCACAGGCACAAGAAATCTTGGTTAAAGTATTTTACTGTCAGATTTTCCAAATTCTGAGTACCAACTAGCAGTTTGAATGACGTCTTTAAGTAGCCACCTAATGTGTTTAATGCAAATGAAAATAAAATTGAAATTCTATATTACCAAACACGGGCAAAGTTTAAAACTGAAACTGCTTGATTGTCTTCCTCCATCTGCAGCACTCCAGGCAAGTGAAGGCTGGCTGTTATCCTTCACGTGGACTAGCACTAGAGGGAGGTGAAACGCTTTGCCAGCTGGTTTCACTGATACTTGCTGACTACAGAGGAGCAATTTGCCGTTTGGACACGCTCAGGAATCTCAAGTCTTACCTGAGCTTTTAAATGTATTGTCAAGAACAAACCTTTTCCCCCATCTCCGTTAGTCTTGCATTACGTTCGCTCTCACGGTCTTGCTCTCCTTAAGAGCCAACCCCCTTTCAACATTTCCTATGGTTCACAGCCTTTGTGTAGCCACTCAAAAACTCACTTCTCTGGAGGTGAGGGAACAGAAAATTATTAATCTATGTGGTAATTAGACTCCATACCACCACGACTGATAAAAGCTATCAATGGTGGCCAAGGACCACCTAAACCAGTAAGACAAAGAATTTCTGATTAAGCAACCAGGTATGCTGCATGCAGTTAGTTGCTGTTTGTTTTGAAGAGCAGCCCTCTGCAAATTGCCAGGTATCTGTTATTAATCCAGCGTAATCAAGTGCGAAGGCAGACCACACTGTGCTACATGTCATCACAGCTAGAGTGTATAATATATTCCTAGTTCTTTTGGCTTTCAACAGTAGTGCCTTTTTTAAATTAAGAAAAAAAAAACCAAAAACCCCAAGTAATGAATTAAACATTAAATTAATTAAAAATAGTATCTCTGACATGAAGCCTATGTAAAGGCTGTCCCAGGACTCTTACATACTTAGAAATGAGAAGGGCGAAAAGTTTTGGAAATCATGCTATAGGTTGTGCTTCCATTCTTCAGGCACCTGCTCCCAAGGGCAAATAGACCTTGCCACGTACTGGAGCAGTCCCAGAGATAAAGGGTCATTCAGCAAAGCTTGCCGCTTCAGAAACCCTACTGCCAGCTCCAGAAACTAGAAACCGTTTCTTTCCCTGGGAATTAGTGAAAATGAAGAAATGGAACATTCAAGAGTATGTATCCATCATAGGATGTTTCATCTACCAGACAAATAAAGATAGACTCTCATCCAAGAAAACAGCAGTCTAAGACTTTTATTCCAGTAGCTTTGTCTACAAAAAAATGCCTTTAGTCACAGTGGCTTTATCCTTTAAGCAGAAGGCTGTGGTATGGCTTCTTGATGCTCAGGAGCCTGATTTTGTCTCTGCATTATTCCAGTTACCCCTGCTACAGGAATAAGCAGCTACAGGGGCAACAGGCTGTGTTTTTGTTGGAACACTGTTATAATTTGCTTTATAACAGGGGAAGGAGCCATGGGTAGAAATGTCATAACGCTGTGATCTCCCTTTCAACAGTTTTCCCAAGTTCTGCTTGAAGAGAAGGCAGTCAAATTCACCTTATAATTCACACTTTCTATATAAATTACATATCATATACCTTATTTGACTCAGGTTTAGAATTATCACCATTCTGTAATGGGTCTTAGAAATGATTTTTTTTTTAGTAGATGCACACTCATGCACATAACAGAATAGAGGGTTAGGGGAACCGTGTCATACAAAGCCATTATTCCTTACAGATGTTTCATTATTAAGATAATACTAACAAGACAAGATTATTTAGCTATTCTCTTCTTTATTAGTCCCTAAGGATCCTTGTCCATTTGAACCGTTGTGGCATAGCCTTCCACAGGGATATTGCTGGCCACCTGCAAGCGCTTGGAGAGGAGCTTTACCATCACCTAAATTCCTCATGGTTTGGACAGGAGTGTTCTCTCAAACCTCCATGTTGTTGCACCACTGCTGCTAAGACAGAACACCAGAGGAAGACTACAGCAAGCTGAATAACATTTGGCAGGAATGGGGTTCCGCACTCACAAGGTAGGAGCTGCCACTTGGATCAATGCTGGTAACTTCAACTGGTGTTATTTTCATTTTCATGCCATAAAGTATCTATTGCTACTACTTGCAAATGGGTTTTATTCCCAAAGCAGGAGCCTTAAAAATGTTTACTCCTGGATACTATTGTGCAAGGCAGGGTAGCATCTGAAGTGTTTATGTGGGGGGGAAATTAGACCTTATACAGCCAAGTGTCCTATGTTTACAATTGCAAATCCAAACTTGGAAGAAAAAAAGGTTATTTTTCCCATGACCCGATTTAAAAATACTAGCAGGTAATTTTCATGAGATCATAACTTTGCTAAAACCTTTTACTTACATTTATAGCATGGAATGTTATGCACCACAGTTTGGACCAAAAGTAAGAAATCAATGTACAAGACAAGACAACAAAGACCTAGAACGAGTCCACCTGACATGGGTTTGGTTATGTCTACAGCTTCCCTTAGCAGGGATATTTTTACTACATGCTGGGTGGTGCTTTGATAGTTATTACTGGATGCTACTTTCTAAAGCAGAGATGTTAATCACGAAAGCGTCTCTCTAACCAACTCAAATCGTATTAGGTTGTCCATTGCAGCACTGAATGCTGGTCCTAACGAGCACTGTGTGGTATGACAAACTGCACAAATTCTTTTATACCTCCAAGGAAGAATATGAGGTTTCACACAGGAATCAGCTGGTTGATTGCCACAAACATTTCCATTAAAGTTTTCAAAGGCTTCAGCATTTGCCTACTGGTGAAAAGAAAAAAAGAATCTGGTTTAGAGGAAGCAACAACAAATGATGTTTAACAACAGACTTGATTCATCAGGTCTTTTTCTTTGCAAACATTCAAAGCACGCTGTAAACTCGACTGCAGGTTATCAGTTAAGACAATTACAGCATATAAACACTATGGCTGGATAAGTCACTCTTATCTGATGGCTTGTGAAAACTCGCTCCAGCACCACCACCAGAGCACAATTTCAAGGAATCCCTCATCTTCAGATGTGTTGTTCAGGTAGAATTGAATTGTTCTGCATGCTGGACACATTCCAGTAAGCCCTACATCTACAAATAGTTACTTGCTTAACTTTAAGCACCAGGTAAACCAATTGTGTTTGCTGAGATTACTGGTTTAAGTAGCTTCCTAACAGTATGAATGTGGGGCCAACAGCCACACAGAGCAGAACTGCTGTCCTCTGAAAAGAAAGCAGAACAATTTGTGTATTCTTACTCAGACATGCTCTCAGCATCAACTTAAGGCTTCATCTGAGGATTTCATCCATTACTACTATCCCTTCACCAAATAATGAGTTGGTTTGGTTTTTTAAGTGAACTGGATGCTAATTTGATTCTCACCACAGGTTTTTTTATTTATTTACTTTAAAATATGATTTGTATTAACGCAAACTGAAAGTTAAGGTCTGTATCCTAAAGCACTTACAATCAAACCATATACTAAAAATCAAAATTAGGTTTCCTAACTGGGAATGCAGTCTGGCTCTTTACTTATAAAGTAGAAAAATTCAACCTGGCTTTCAATCCAGCAGCAATCTTCCAGTACTAAGTAATAAAATGTTTTATAAACATTTCTTTCTTTTTTTTTTTTTTTTTCCCCACCAACGGGACTGAATCAGAGTGTAGTAAGAGACAGTTTTTGTAACTTTGTGATGCTATATTCATAAACAGACTTGTTTTTTTTTCAAAGAGAGACTGAGCAGTTTAAGCAGAATTCAGTGGGCGTGTATTCTGGTAGCGGATTCATCTATTTTTCACCTATTTTCCATTTGTTCCATCAAAGGCACTTCCCACAGCTTGCCTTCCCTCGCACACCCACCTCTTTCAGTTGCCATCTCTGCCTTCATTAATTGAACTGGATATATTGGGAGTTTGTTGTCAATCTGGAATAACAATGCAGCAATTTTTAAGGCTGCAACATGTTTACAGGGAAAACCAGAGATTCTTAAGTCTATTGCTGTCTCTGTATCACTACATTTGTGTCCCAGAGTGGAGAGAATTTCTTGGTAACTTATTTTTCTGATACGATATCCTCAGGTGCCCTTAGCTTTCACTCTAACCAAAAATAACAGCTTTGAGAGGCACATTCCTGCAACTACTCTGCACATCTCACCCACATTCATTATATATCCTTTCCCCTTCACACTTATTACTATTAAAACACAAAAATTTTATTTGGTAGAGGAACATATCGTACACTAGCATTTTGTAAATTACTTTATAATCGTGACGTTGGCTTTGAGGTTTTTTTTTTCCCTTAGATTCAAATGCTAAGACAACATGCAAAAAGACCATGCAGTTTAAGAACATTTACCCTTTACCACAAAAAAAGAGGAATTATTTTGCATAGCAGTGGTTGATGGAATAAGTAAAGGTGCATTTGCAAAGGACTAAGAACATAATGATAAGGTAGTGTAAGTGCATTTGGAGCATACATTTTGAGGATGCAATGGAAATCAACTTTCTTTGTTTCCTTCTCCTCTTGCACTGGTGCTCCAAGAATCAGTGTATGAATGTTAACTAGCAGCAAAAATAATTTTAAAAATCCCAGACCTGGGAGGTTTATGTGCCAATTTTTAGTTGTTTCTATTCTGATTAATATCTTTTCTACCAAGATCCATGTTCATATTTCAGCCAGATTTTTTTGTTAGCTCAGTTTCTATCATCATTTAACAGTCCATTTTGGAATGGGGAGCCACAGGGAATAGCAAAATAGTAGGAATATAAAATAAAATACTTGGTCAACAATAAAGTAATAAAGCCATCTGAGCAAGATACTATCAAATTAGTAAAAATATTATATTCCATGTTTTTCATTAGAACAACCTAAAAGTGCAGAGAGACTAATCATGAAAAAATGTCTTAGAAAAAAAAAACAGTCCAGGTGGTTACATCTTCACCATGTTTACACTGAGAATAACACTTGTACAGGGCAATAACCCAGAAGTCCAGTGCCTACACAATTTAAACCAATGTCCAAAGAACCCTTTTTTTCCTAGAAGAAAGCTACAACACTTGGGTCTTTATCCAGTGTGCCCGGGACTAAGATAAAGCCATAAATAAAGACCCAGTGTGACAACTGATCTAAAAAAATTTTGCTCACTAGCCTCTAAATGATGCCAGCAACAGTAAGAAATGCTTCAGCTAAGTTTGTTTTTTTGCGGTGTACTTGTTGGCAGCAGAAACACAAATTCACCATCAGAGAGCACATGCAGACTTACCACATGGTGCCATTGCCACTAACCGAGAAAGAAAAAAAGAAAGGTGAAGAGCAGGAAACCACCAGCTGCATTTGTACTGTGTACCTTTAGGGTTCCTTAGCAACTTCTTCAGGTGTCTTCTCCTCCACGGAACCTGGAAATGGAGACAAAACAGCAATGAGAAACATTGGAAACAACTTAGTCATCAACAAACAGGCAAGTAAGTCGTTTCCTTTAGTCCGAAGAATCCTTCAGACTAAAGGGATAAAATTTACAAAGCCGTATTAGGTATGCAGACATTTTTCCTTTTAGCTTTTTTATGCTAATTGTAGAAGAGTTTAGAGGCCAAACTTCTAAACTCCCTTGAAAGTCTCCACAGTGGTGATTTCAACACGCATTTTTCTTTGCATTCAATTATATTATTCAACTTCAACAGCAATATAAGATAGTTTATACCTTCATCGAAAGACTGGAAGGTCTATAGATCTCACGTGCTTTTCTTTACAGCAATTTAATTTAAGAACATACTATCTTTCAAATTAAGTCAGATGTTAAAAAAATGTGTTATATCCCGTGCAGCACAAGGGAGAGTTTCTTGTTCTTGATGAACTTTGCATCTAGCTACTTAGCAGGGCACTGAGCACTAAACACCCCTGCGATCCAACTTAGCAAAAACTATTTTTACTGCATGGCATTCTGTTTCAAAATTAAGTTTTCTGCTACCATGATGATGCCAAACACAGTCGTGGCCAGCAGCCACATGGCATCACTTGAGGTCTGCACGCTCTTGCAGCTAGTGCAATGCCAACAGCCATTAGAGCTTTCAGAGACAAAACATTTCAGACCCAGCTGTACTCTTGCACCTTCTGAAGACTGCGCCGACTCCTCGACATCAGCATCCTGGCTCTTTGAGGATGTGTCAGAAATCTCTTGAGCTGCTGAGGCTACTCCTTCCTTGACACTGTCTAGGTTTTCCTGATGGACAGAAGAAGCTGCAACATCCAAGACTTCACTCTCAGTTTCTATGAATCAAATTAGAGAGATAATTGTCTTGTCTTTTCATTCACCAGCATACATGAGGGTGAGCAGCTGAGGCTCACAAAGCGTGATGTATCTACCTACCATACATGTTTGAAGTAACTGAAGGCAACAGGATCTATCGGGTGATTAAATTTTAAGTGTGCAAGTGGAATTCCAAGGGAGGTCTGACTCTGGGGCAGAAAACTATAAATGTAGACAAAGGTAAGTATTCTCTAATGTGTATATTCTCTTCAAGAAACCCTCAGTTTATTTTCTAATTTCTGTCAAACTATTAATGACGTGCAAGGTACGAATAACAAAGTTTCTGTGGAAATTATCCAAGTCTGATTAACATGGTAGGACACCACACATCCACTTCCCATACCCTTGTAAAGATGTCATGGGTACTTTTAGCATGGAAATATCCTAACCTCAGGCAGCAGGTTCAGGCTGCGAGTCCAGTGTAGCACGATTACCAGTTAGCCATTTTTTCAATATTTCTAAAGGATCAAGGCATTTTCTCCAGCAAAGATTCAGGCTGGCCCATGAAGATCATTTTGGCATCGTTTCTTTGGCCCATTGCAACTACAGCAAGTTATCAAAGTGTCTTGGGGTGCTTTGAGCTCCATGAAAATAAGATCTAGTCTATAACCATGAAAGCTATTTTTGATCCCTAACCTGACAGACCAGAACAGACCCTGGGGTATTTTTTGGTGGTTTGTACAAGGCTTGGTCTTGGAAAAAGCACTCTGCATCTTACTCACAACACCAACACGTTTTTCTCTCTCCCAGGGAATTGCTGTGATCCCAGTGCAGTGCCAGCTGAAGGAGGACCTGGCAAGCTGAGAACAAGTCTCCTGCCTCAGCCACACAGCCCATGCTCTGCAGGAAACACCAGGTACACTGCCCGAGTCCCTCACATCCTCTCCTCCTGATCAGCCGCTAGCACAAAGCCTTACAGAGCTCAGGAACTTCTGCTTTTTGTTTCCTTGGATGTTAAATGTAATCTCTCTGCTATATTCCTTCCCCCATTCTTCCCCCCCCCCCCCCCCCCCCCCCGCTCACACTTTTTTTTTTTTTAAATCTGCATGCATTTCATATTTTTTCAATCCAGCTTAATCTCTCTCAGTTGTTCCATGTGAAATCCTGCAGTAACTCCCTTTTTCATAAAAGACATTTTAATCTATGATGACTCATTTTCCCTAATCCTTGGAAGAATTGATTTTACTTTTCTGTCTGTTCAATTATTGCAAAGTTGTAAATAAGCCTGTAGCGAAACTCTACAGCAATTAATAGATTCAACTGAAATCACTTTTACCTTTTGTTAGTTCAAACACTAAAAAAATTGAAGCTTATTTATTTGTTCAAAATAGTTGCAGAGGAGTTACAGCTTCTTAACTGGTTCTGTGTTGTTTTCTGAATGATGATCAGTTTGAGGTTCTCAAGTCCCCCTGTATTTCCTCGGGCAGCAATGACTGCGACTCATTTTGTCTATGTATGCCAGCTGCCTTGCAATTTCTACAGACTATAACTGAGCAAAATACACTGTGCAAATGCTTCTCTCAGTGATGACACATCGTATTTAAGTGTTGTTCAGATGATGTTTTCTGCAGAATGCCCAGCTGCTTTATCGTTGATATTACACAATACTACTTCAGCTCCTCGACACCTTTAACACAACACCCACCTGCAGCATTCCAGTCACATTGGACTCAGTCAAATGATACTTCATTTCTGACCCATACAATTTAAAATGTGCCAGAATTTGGAACATTTCTTATCAGTTTTAGGTTCTACCCTGGGATAAGCAGCTAAGTCCCAGTACCAGTGGCTAGTTTTCTTCAGTTTTGCTAGGCGTTCGTATTTTCCGTCACACAGCTCTGAAACAGGACCTTGACTTCCTTGTGGTTTTGACAAAAAAACCTTAAAGCCTCAGAGATATCAAACTAAGCGCGTTCACTAACTGTAGGCAAGCGTTTAGGCTTTGCATGCTGCGTCAACAGCTGTTCTGAAAGCATTCAAAGGGATTTTAACATACTGAGGATTTTGAGGACAAACATCCCCAGGCTACTCATCCCTCTGACACATTTCCACTGTGCAACCACCAGTACATAACATCTCTGTAGCATCCATGGCTGAAGTGCAACACTGGACCCTAGCAGAAATACTGCCTGCTTCTGCCCAGGATAGCTGCATGCACTCGCAGACAGTCTTTAGCTCCTCTACTTTATGAGATAATCGTTCTGAGAGGAAATCCATCCTTCCAAACTGCACCCGCAGGAACTGAACATGACTGGGCAAGCACCAGCAGCACATTACATATGCACCAAACACAACAGCAAACCATTTATGTTATGAAAACACATCTGGTTTGAGTTGAGTAAATAGAGAAAAGGAAATTGATTTTAGGGACAAAAGGAAATTAGGATTTTGTTTTCAAACTTCTTTAAAAAACCAAACAAAACCAAAACCAACAAACAAAAAAACCCACAGAAAACAAACCACAAAAATAGCCCAACCAGGCAACAGTATTAGGAAGCTCCCGTAGCTTCTTAGGTTGATACCCAACACCTAGTTCCACCTAGAAATACCAGTTTTAGGAAACTATCCCTATCATTTCAAAGAAAAAAAACCACAGAAAAAAAAAAACAAACCACCAAGAAACCCAACCAACTAACCCCAAAACAAAATAAAAGAACCAAAACCAAACCAACAAACCAACCCAGCAAGCTGATTCCTGTAGAAAGTAGTTATTCTTGCAGCTTTTAGAGACACAATTTTTACTCTTACAGGTGCTACAGTTGCAGCACTGCAGAGCACAGGACTCTACATTTCTGCGCATTCAGAGTAGAACAGAAAACAGTCCAAATCCAGGGCACTTCTGCATCCTCATGATGGGCAATTGAATTGTCTGAGTATCAGTGAGCTCAGCATTCGTTCCCCCAGCAGAACGGAGCAGCACAATAAACAGGGACTTGTGGGCCCTGTGTGACTGACTCATCCTTTGCTCCAGCTGACAATAAAAATAATAACCTCTCCACACACAGAGGTTGACTTTCTCCTGCTAATAATAAAAAAACCCCCAACACAAACCCCCATGCACGTGGATTGACTTTCAGAACCCAGATCCTACTGCTTGCGTAGCCTTTTCCCCAAAGCCTTCAAGCATTTAAAGCAAGCTTTCCAACCTTCCTGGGGAAGTTTTTATGCAGAATCAGCCTGGATTGTTGTCAGAGATGCAAAACTCTAGTCCAAAAGTAAAGCAGGTCATGCTGGCAGGCATGTCCTACTGCCTGGGAAACAGCATACTATAAGAAAAATCTTGAAACAGGCAGGTGAAAGGGATGTATGGAGAGAATTAAGTCAGCAGTGGCAAGTGGAAGCTGAATTCTGACAAGGACTTGGTTCTTGCATGAATTTTTGTAGAAGATGCTGTTTCTGATAATATTTCTCCAGGGCATATGCTGTCAGGCTCTGGTGTTCAGTGCTCACAAAGATGGATTTTCCTGGTTGCGTTTCATTCCATATACTACATGTAAAAGCTATCACAGAGAACTAGCATCTCTCCAACAGGCACATCTTATTTCACACATCAGCTTGCATTGTCCACGGTTCCTGAAGAAAGCAGTGGGAGATCAAGGAGAAGAAGAAGAAACAAATAGTTGACTTCTTTGCTTATTCTGCACGTCTATGTCATGCCCAAGAGGAGTAAGCAGACGAGTCAAGAGTGAGAAGTTTGGCTCCTTCGACCCAGCAAGCTTGCACTACTCTGGGAGCAAGGCACCTTCACTTTCTTACAACGCTGAGGTTTCTCTCGTGCAAATTCAAACTACTGCTTTAAAGCTTTGTGCAGCTCTTCAAGAAAATCAGCCAGGTTAATGTGAGGGCTGGGTCTTCATGCTTCCACTGAAGCAGCAGCTAGTTAGCGACCCATTGTTACCAGCAAAGCTTATTTTATTCATAGAGAAAGAAATCATTCTAAAAAGGAAAGAACCACTTCCCTCTTTCCTCAGGCAGGTGAAGCACTTCACATCGTGAAAGAAATACATCTTTTGCTTGACATGCAAAACCAGAGGCAGGTGTCTCTCATGAAGCTGCTTTAAAGGAAGGAAAAGTCCAAATTTTTTAAAAAGTGTGGGCATACTCTTGAAATTCGGAATTTCACTCCAGCAGCAAAAGTGTTGCGAGTCAACCCAGTACCACTGCAAATGTTCAGAGTGCTTGTGTTGAAATTTTGTATTATTTTTAATATCCATTGATACCAATTTATATATGACTGATGCCTGCGGGCATCATTAAACTAACTTGTATATTATATTTTTTTAATCTTCCTGGACTTGAAGTTTTTACTTTGTATTTGTTAACTGGCTTTGTCAGTATGCTTTCCTTATTTACAATACATAGGAGAAGATACCTGTCACAGAATTTAAAATGAAAGCTATATTCAATGTTTTTCCTGGCTCGAGGAGGGGTGGGTACTCACACCACCCCCCCAGGATGAAAGTTTCAGAAGATCAGACAAGATAACCACAGCTTTCTCAGGAGTACAGCCTACATTCCAACCCCCCCATTCATTCTCTATCAATACATTTAGTATAATATTTTGATTATAATCCTAAACCTTTGATTCATTTAAAATGTGATATTCCAGTTAGAAAGAACAACCACAAAAAAATCTTAACAGGCATTGGTTTTCTGGAATTTTTAAAGATATTGAAAAATACACTTTTCAGAGTGAAGCATTTCACTGAAAACAGTAGTCTTTGTACCATGAATTTTTTTTTTTTTTTAAATCAGTCAAGATGAGGCTGGTTATCTGTAATGCAGAACGTCAGGTTCAATTACTTTAAAAGATATTCTCTGCAGAAGAATTTGGCTTTATAAAGCTAAAATAATACAAGTTAGCCAGCATAATACAAATGGAATCTGCCTGGAGCGCACAAACCAAAGCTGGAGTACAAAACAAGGCTTTGATATTTCAAACTGCCTATAACATAACCAATGTCACACACTAATTCCAAAGGAAAAGGAAAAAAAAGTCAAATGCAATTGTGAAAACAGAAGCAATATTTCATTTACAGTCTTTTAGAGAACCCCTCATACAAGAATGTGATGATTTTGTTTACATAAAGCTTCTCCTCAGTAAGGTCCCCTGAGGGTCTCAGGATGTCCCCTGAAATGTCAGGATAGGCAGAGCAAGAAGTTCCCCATTCCCTTTCATAGTTTAAAGACCTGCAAATGCCAAACTGACAGCAGATTAGAATTCACTTTTTAAAAGTCAAATTCTGCCATGTTTGAAAAATAATTCATGAGAGAGGCTGCAAAAGAGAGCCCAAAAGGTGGGGGGACTCCGCTCTCTCAGATCGAACCCTGGGGAGAACTCAGCAGTAGCAGCAAGAAACTGTGATTCCCTTTAAAAGCAACTCAGAATATTTTAGTTCTATTGCTGTCTTTTAAGGAGAATGGAAAAGAAGTTAATTCAAGAGTAGCTTTTGATCTAAATCCAGAGGTGGTGGTGACACCTAAGGTCCCTTTCCTTCCTGCCACCTGCCACCCTAGGTAGAGCTGACTTGGGTTCAACACCTCCTCCTTCTGCTTACAGCTGCTTCAAACCACCACCAGCCACATCAGCAGGAGGAAGAGGGGGAAATAATCATCACAAAATCAGTTTGGGACAGAACAGGCAAAACTGTGCCTGTGTCTCTAAATTATCAAGTGCTTCAGGTTTCACTGCCCAAGAAGACACAGGGAGCTCAGCATGAAAGGCTTGCAGATACCCACTGGGAACATCCCAGCCCGAAGAATGTCACTCAGGGTTACTTGAAATGCTCGCTGGCATTTTATTCAGTGATCATTTAAGATTATAACCAGCTGAAGTTATCCATCTCTTTGAAAAGGAAAAACACTTAAACACTGGGCTTAAAACAGAAAAAAACCCAAAAAAACCCTGCTGGGTGGTTAACCACAGACCAATGCCTTTCTCTGACACTGTGAATCCAGCACTTCAGCTTCAGACAGGAAAAAAATAAACCACTCAGCTCTACATGCTAAAGCAAATCAGGGAACTAACAATCATTTAGAAAATTACTCATTATTTTTCGGTCTGATCAGTTCCATGAATGCACAGGACAGGAATTAGTGGCTGGTAACTTCCAAGTCCACACTGCTCTCAAGAAATGGTTTGTGGAACTGCCCTGACCTGACCACCCTGTCATTTAGACACGACATGAAGGCAGACTTAGCCTTCCCTACTTTGCAAAGCCTTGCTAGAGCCCACGAGTGTTGGGAGTTTTCTCCCCTTGGCATTTCAACTGTTCCATAAGTTATACTGAAACCAGAGGCTCAGAGCCCAAGGTCTTTGAGGAACTGATGAACAAAGGAACACTGGGACTTCCAATAAGCTAATAATCCTCCTATAAAAATGACAGCTTTTTCATTTTGCAAGCCATCCATAAGTAATTCAGGTAAAAATTCACGAGGTCTGAGCCTAAACCATGGTGTTACAAAGCACATTTTTAAGGGGGAAAAAAGAAATATTTTTTTTTCTTCACTCCATACAGCAAGAAACAGCTTTGTTCAAGAAAACATTTTACATGATGTTTGTACGTCATGTAGGTCACTAGTTCTTAAGAAAAAGCCTCATTAGTTCATACTAATGACCAGACTTGCTTCCAAGAGCGCTTACTCTACAATGGATGATTAAGATAGAAAGATTCAGAGATGCCCGTAATGGTCAGAATAAAAGCAATACAATGCAAACCATATTAATCCAGAATATCTTATAATAGCTCATATAATTTCAAGTATATTATTTTCAATTCTGTAACAAGAATTTGCAGCAATGAGAAGAAATTCACATTGTGGTTGATTGTTTTAAACATCTACTGTTCAGAATGGATAATGAGGAAAACTAATGCAAGTTAACATAAACGACATACGCAAACGCACTAATAATTTGATATATTAAATCCTTTGTAAGTTATAAACCAAATTTTTACTTCAAAGTCAGGCAGTTTCTTTAACACTTCATACAAAGTAATGCACCAAGTTTTACCCACTTCCATTGATTTCAAAGGAGCAACCAGAGTTCAGCGTGTTGTTTCTTGAAAAGGATGTTTCTCTCTGCAATGAGAAATGCTGCCCAAAAAGTAATATAAAAATCCCCATCGTTACCATTCTGGTTTGAACTGCCACCACAGGAGAGCAGAAAGTAGTCCTTGTTGCCATTTTCCCTAAAGCAAGATTTATAGTATTCCTTCGCATGTTGTATTTGCAGAAAAAAATGTAAATAACACATCTAATACTATTGAAAGTAAATGCTAACCGTTTTTGTTGACCAAAGTGAGTTCTTGCTTTCCAATGTAAAGAAATAAAAACATACAAAACCAGTTATTTTAGGTAGTTCTCCCCCACTTCGTTTGTTTACACTCTTAGCTGGGAAGTTCTATTTTACTAGAATCTTCCTCCCCAGTCGTGTGGACACCATAGCATTCTCTTTTCAGCTAAGCTGATGAAAACAGAAGTGTCTCTCCACTTACCAACTTGTGTCTTGAGATGCTCACAACTTTTAGAGAAGTATTTTATAAACATCATTCATGCTCTTCCTACAGAGATTTTCCAGTTATGTTATGGCAATTTATTTACAAGCTCAGTTTTATGGAGGAAAAGAGAAGAGATGAGTGGTAAGTGTATGGCAATTGGAGAGATGCAGGATTAAACACAGCAGCCCAAAGGGCCGGTAAAGAAAGTTATAAAAATGAAGCAGAAACACTCAACAGAAGTTCCACAGATACTGATAATTCCCTAGTAGGGCAATATTCGCATAATTCAACTTCCTCAAGCCTAATTTAGCTAGCTTAGTCTATCATAATCAATGAAAAGAAAAAAAAAAAAAACCCTCTAAAAGGAGATTCAGAACAGAAAACCTTTCATGCAGTTGGTAATTAAGCACATCAGATGATATGAATAGTTTCCCTGATCCTATCTGTCTTCTGTTACACTGATCTACACCAAGAAACCCATTTCATTCCATGGCATTATACATAAGAATATGGCAGATAAGCCAGAGATGTTTCTGTTCTGTACAAGCAAGGTTGAGAAGAGGAAAAAAATGAAGTGCAGTTATTTTCAGCAGGCTCAACTGTGAACAAGTGGTATAATCATAAGGGCTAAGGTCTGCCCAGCCCTATCCACGCTGCGTCACACCCAGCCCCTACGGCTGCCAGGAGCCGCAGGTCGCACAGCTTTTCCTCCTTCCTCCCTCTCACACAAACACCTGGAAGGATGCGTCAGCTCTACAGAGCTACATCATTCTGAGAGCCTCTGAATAAGTGGGAGCAATTGAAAATCACTTTGAGGATTTTTCAGCAATCTTCAAAATACTCTGTGTCAGAAGGTTTGAATACACGCCCAGCGTTTGGTAACTCACCAAGCGAAACCAATGTACACTGATTGTGTCGGGTGCTTTAGTCTGCTTGGAATCACCCTGCGATCAGGTCAGCAAAAGTCCTGTCTGGAAAGCAGTAACTCCTGCCCAGTGCAGCCTATATTTGTTTCTCTAGGCTGCAGACAACTGGCATTGTAATGCCATCCAAAGCTTAGCATGGAAAACACTGGCACATTCACACACTAATCCTCCCCAAACCTACTTATTCACTCAAACAGCATTTGAAATACCAGAGACCACATCTTTCAACACTTTCAAAAGTAGAAAAGAACCTATGTTACAAAAGTCATGAGTCCAAGAAAGCACAGGTTTGGGCTAATTGCTTTTGCTGTTCCAGTTGATAATGCCAAAACCTCAAGCCTCAATACCAGAGGAAATGTTGGAGGAAATCCAAAAACTAGGAGTCACAGACACAACACCACTGCTTAATCCAAACAGCAGCTTGCCAATCTTGCTGTTCTATAGAATTTGTTGTAGATGAAGAAAAATTTACCTTCATTTATGGTCCCCAGACACAGAGTACACTAGAAGGAGAACAGCAAGAAATGTAGCAGCATCAGGCAATAACCAAGAGTGACAGTGCAACAGCTCAACTAACAAAAAGGTACAGAAAACTGTAATGTAGAAGAAGCTAAGACCCAGGGAACAGAGCAACATGGCACAGTACTTTTTATGGCAACAGTATTTCACAGAATTCCAGGCACAGTAGTGGGTTGTAAATTGCTTAAATTGAGGCAAGGAGAAAATTCCAGACAGGTACAATTGTAATTAAATTTCTAAAATGAAAATCACCCTGATTAAGCACTAAGTACCTACCTCCAAGGTTAGTTGTGTTTGCTGGCTTTTTATTTGTTTGGTTTCGAGTTTTTTTGGCACATCTGTGTGCAATGACACATGTCAGGGCAATCCCGAGCACAAAGAGAAGCTGAGCGATGAGCGGGTTGGGCGCAGCTCTGCAGAGGACTCGGGGGCGCTGGCGGGTGAAGAGCTGGACGGGGCCAGCGCTGTGCGCTCGCAGCCCGGGAGGCCGACCCCATCCTGGGCTGCAGCAAAACCAGCGCGGCCAGCAGGTTCAGGAAGGTGGTTCTGGCCCACTACTCTGCTCTGGTGAGACCCCAGCTAGAGTCCTGTGCTCAGCTCTGGGGTCTCCAGCATAAGAGGGACACAGAGCTGTTGGAGCAGGTCTGGAAGAGGGTCACGAGGATGATCAGAGAGCTGGAACATTTCTCCTACCAGGACACACTGTGAGAGTTGGGCTTGCTCTCCTCAGAGAACAGAAGGCTCTGGGAAGACCTATTGCAGCCTTCCAGGACATAAAGGGGGTCTACAGAAAAGCTGGAGAAGGACTTTTTACGAGGGCTTGTAGTGATAGGACAAGGGGTAATGATTTTAAAGGGAAGAGGGTAGATTTAGATTAGATATTAGGAAGAAATTCTTCACTGTGGGGCTGGTGAGGCACTGGAACATGTTGCTCAGAGTAGCTGTAGGTGACCTGTCCCTGGAAATGTTCAAGGTCAGGTTGAATGGCGCTTTGAGCAATCTGGTCTAGAGGAAAGTGTCCCTGCCATGGCAGGGGGGTTGGAACTAGATGATCGTTAAGGTCCCTTCCAACCCAAACCATTCAATGATTCTACCATACCTGTGTATACTGGAGCAGGAGGCAAGCATCCATTGGCACCTTGCACTTCCAAAAATACAACAGAAAGCCTTACAGATTAAAAAACCAAACAATTGCATTTGAAAAAGCAGAGGTTTCCTGTTATTGATAAAAATACATGCACCTTCAATTGCAGGAGTAACATCAAGCTACCAACTAAACTAATAAGAGTTATTTAAGTAAGCATTATTTGTCAAATTAAGCCTCCATTTCCCTGGGAAGTTCTGAAAGAAAAATCCTTCTCTACCTCAGCAAAAACGTAGAAAGGCTTTCTCCCCCACCCCCTAATGGAGAGCACACAAATGATAAAGATGGCTAAACACAAAACTGAAAGGTATTTCCAGAAGGATCTTCATTATAAAATTATTTTTTAAAACTACAAATAGCTGTTAACTGCAAATAAACACTGAACGAAGTCGTCCAGAGAGCAGAAAACTTTCAAACTCAAGTATCACCATCTTACATTTCAAATACGCCAATGGAAAGGGAAACTGTTTTAAGCTTGCGTGTAAAACCACACGTACCTTGTTAAACCCTTCATGCGACTGAGAGCCAGAGGCCCCCGTCAACAAGAAGAAGGGTTGTGCTCTTCTCCTGAAGACAGGGCCTGGAGGGGAAGAGCAGCTGAAGGCAGGCTCCGGTGCCTTGGCGGCAGGAGCACGTGCAGCCTGCCAAGGCAGGACGGGCGGTAGGCAGCAGCTGCTGCGACCTGGTCCCAGCGGGGGAACCTGACGTGAACTGCCATAGGCTTCAGCCTTCACTTTGGCACACCAGCTACTCACAGTTACTTACTACGGCCTTCACTGCTGACCGCAGCCATGAGACAACTCTTCTCAGAAGCAAGTTATAAGATGCCAGAAACGTCAAAGAGATCAGGCAACTCTACACCAGGGAGAGCACTCCCTTTGCTTTGGAAACTAGTAGTTCCTGAGGCGAAAGACAGCTTCTGCTGCTTGGTAAGAACTGCTTTAGCTAAGAAAACGTGTCCTGATTAGAGGTTGGAATGAAGGTGGCTGAAACAACACACCTAAGTTTCTCCACAATTTTATATCCCCTGGGTTCATTTCTGCCAGCTTTACCACACAGCAAAGAATAACCACTGCAGCTAGATTTGACAGAGGACACCTGAAGCAACCCTCAGAATCCCTTACAAATGTCAGTGCAACAGAAGACATGTCTTTGTGCTGTTTTCTACAGTTTTCTTTTTTTTTTTTTTTCCTTCTTTTCTGCAGTTGTGATTTGCAATGGGTTGTTCTGCAGAGAAGCACAGGAGCTATTCAGACGTGAATTAAAAGCCCACGCATATCTACACCTTTCAGGAAAGCCAGTCATTTGAAGAGCTGCACCATTTCTCAAGTTCATTTGTTAAAAAGGCAATTAAGATGCATGCATTCCTCACCGAGGTCACCAAGGAGAAAGGTGAAAACAATTCCAGAATCTGCTAATACCTTTCAAGATACTACGATAACCTCCCATGAACTAGCAGTCAAAATGCTTTTAATCTCCGTTTGACACATGGTTTAGATATATCCTCTCAAGGAGATGCTTGTTTTCTCCAAGTAAGTCAAACATAAACAAGGAAATGTTTATTATACAGTTAAGTGGTTAATCAAACTTGCTCAAGTCACACTGACGTCTTCCCTTCCAAAGCAAGAACAAGATAAGTTTCAGCTTCATGACAGGCTGGCAAGTTTTGTTGTTGCTGTTCTTGGTTTGTTTGCTTTTTAACTGAAGACACCAGACACAAGTATTTGCTCTTTTCCTACTAACTGAGAAACTGCAATTGCTTTCTGTGTCCCTCCAACTCTACCTGAACAATCAAGATGTTAGAGGATAAGCCATTGCTCTATCCCTACAGGATAGCGGTACACAAACCAAAATAAAAAGTGCTAAAAAACACCCAAAAACCAAGTTAAATGATAAACCTGCATTTTGTGCAATTTACAGATAGGTTTGCATTTGTATTATTGTGAACTTTTTTTTTTAAGCACTGTAAACCAAAATACTTCAAACAGCCTCCCAGTTCAAAATACTGAATATGTAGCCACTAATTTGATTTAAGTGTTTAATACCAATTTGATTGACTTTTAGCCTGGTATATCCCCAAAACTGAGATCATGACAACCTTTTGGTTGCTATACAAGACTCTTGGAGTTACATTGACAAAAGAGCTCCAATTACTTAGTGTATCTTGGGAATGTCCAGTGAAATGAAGTGCTTAGATTCCTTAACAAACCTTTAAGCACCAGGGCACTGAAACAACTGTTTAACTGATCTTATTACACACTCACCTTATTATGAGATCTCAAAGACGACAAAAATAGAATGGGGCATTAAAATAAACTTTTCATTCTACTAGTTTTAGACTGTAATTCTGGTGCCACAGGCAGTATGCTTTTAAATTTAATAAATTTAATTTAATAAACTGATTTCATAAACTTAATTACCTTACACTCATAATATGTCAAGGTATCACCTGAATTAGTTTTCACTGCAGGACAAACTCCATTAGGAAGGAATATTGACGTTTGTTCGTAATGTTCTGTAGTAAGAGGCAGAGTTTTAGAACCCACAAAACACACACACGAAAACTGACATTCATAAGTTAACCTTGAACTGCAGCAGCTTCTGAATTAGCAGCAGCTTCTGAATTAGCAGCAGCTTCCTGCTGTGCTTCCTCCAGAGCAGGGGGTGCATCTGGAGCCGGTAAGTCATCCTCCCCTCCGGCTGCTGGGGATACCCCAGCACTCTCAGCCTGTGCTGAAGGTCCAGCAGCAGCTACTGCATCAGCCTCTTCAGTGGCTGTCTCTGCGTCAGTGCCTTCAGCCGTCTCTTCTTCATCACCTTTTAAGAATTTATTTAATACAACAAAGAGAGTAAAGTGCATGCATGCAACGCAAATTTACCAACAACATTTTTACCGTCATCTTCATTTATATTTAAAATGGGAAGCTAACCTTTGGGATCAGAATTTACAAAGTCCAAAAATCCCTATTCTCGAATGCAGCACCATAAAATATGTTTACAAGATGAGGAAACCATATTCTCAGTTACCGAGCTTCACAACTGTTCCAGTGTAATAAGAAAAGAAACTGTGGCTTAAAGTGAGTGACTGCAAGAGGTGGGAGTGCAAGGAAGGATATAAAAGGACCCTACCTCCTGTTACTGAAAGAGCCCACTCTGCGGAAAGAGTCAGTGATAACACACTCACTGGCATCAGAGGAAGCAGGATTCTTGCCCTTTTTGCACCCAGCAGTGCAAGTGCCACACTGGGAATATGACATTTGCTATCACACTTGGAAGCTCTTGGAGAGTTTATTGTCCATCAGGCTCACAGATCAGCAACACCCCAAGCCAAGGTGTGCCTCCAGTTTGTGCAGGACTATTTCCAAGGTGTCTAACTTTGCTGGCAATGGCTACAATAGTGCTGAGCCCAATAAAGCATTAGTTTTCAGAGGGCTTTGTGCCACCTCTTAGCTCTAGGATGCCACAGGTACTCTGCTATCCCTATTCACCCTGCTTTCTTTAAAGCTATTTTGAGTGAACTGTGACCCCTGCAAGAACCACAGCAACCAAGTGAGAAAAGTAAGGTCTGCAGGGCAGAATAAAAGAGGGGACCCTTACTGAAACTAGGTGTCTGTAAGTAAGAAGATAACTTGCTAATTTTAAGCAGTCAGCGTTCACTTCACTGGAGATAGGACCGCTTATTTACTTTTCACAAGTCCCAGCTGTCTTCTAAAGACTTGTCTACGCTGTGGGACAGGCTCTTTAGCATCTGAAACCCCACTGTTTCCCAATCATGCATTACTCCAAACCCAGATGAGAGAAGTCATTAACAGCGAACAGCATAAAGCAGCAGAGATGCACAATCGCCATGCAAACATGCACTAAGATCAAGTTAACAACAGAAAGTTGTGTATCAGGTGTTCATTGCAACTTACCATGTGGAAAAAATAGAACTGGAAATAAGGTTTGTAATACAGTGTGCACAAAGTGAGTACACAGAGGAAATAGCTTAAAGAGACATAGTCAGAATTTATGTTATTCTTTTATATCTGTTTAAAAAATAAACAGATTGGTTTCACTTACTGGTTTTCTTATGCTAGCTCATATTTTTCTTTTTGTGTCCACATTCAAACACAAGTCTACTCACTGGCCAGTAAAAATCAAAGCTTTGTATTATGCAGCCTGATCATGTCCCTTTAAGAGAATGCTATATGTCAAAAAAACTAAAATCGATCACACAAAGAACAGACTACCAGCCAAGCTCAGCATTCAGAACACTTTATTGGACAGTCAAAGATAGAGTGCATTCATTCAGAACAGCCAGCTTCTCAATCTCAGAACCACCCTCTACAAAGCAGATTCGGTAATAAGCTCGATATGGTTTGGCCTTGCAAACATAGGTAGTTCTTTTAAAGTCTCACAAGTGTGGAGTTTTACAATAGAAGGTATAAAGTCATCCCAAGGTAGGCTGCAAGGTACGCAATGGTGAACGACTGTCCTTTGTTTGTATTTAACTTCCTCGGGTTTTGGAAAGAGATTTCCCTTGTATTTTAGTCTGGAAAGTGTAAAAGCAGAGTATAGATTAGAAAGATTGAATCAGCTTGCATCAAGTTGAAAAGTCACTGCTAAAAAATAGAAGGAAATCAGGAACAAGTTTAAAGGAGACACATGCAAATGGAGGACAAAACTCAGTATCTGCTAAATAAGCAAGTAGAAAGTTCTGCAAGGCAAGCATCATTTTACAGTTCAAATGATGTCCCAGATTTCCTACTGCTACTTCAAGTTGAGCTTCTGCCAGGGGCTTCTTTAAACCCCTCCCTAAATTTTAGAGTAGCTTTCCATTAAGAAAAGCTACAGAAGATTTGCTATTAAATCTTTTTTTAAGATGTCTTCTATTAATGATTAAAATACCATTAAGTATCATTTCAACCCTCTACTAAACAAACACCATGGAAATCATTCAGGAGAGTCTCCCTCTGACTGGCTGTTCCCTAATATTAGGTTCTTCCAGGTGGAAAGTTCCAGCTAAAAGGTTCTTCTCTTACCATAAGACATGTAGCAAATATGCCACAAATGTGCTGGGTTGGTCATATCATAACCAGCACTGTTTTAGAGCTTATGTGAACTCTGATTTTATGTTACTTTAAAAAAAAATTAATATTAGATTACTTTGAGAGCAGAATTTTTAATTGCTCTTATCAGCTGTGCTGTGAAAAAGTGTCAGGAGTAACTGAATCTAAAGAATGAATGGGAAAGAAGCTGCAGTGGCACTTCTGGGAAAGGCAAATCTATGGTAACGCTCTGTGACAAGGTACACACAAAAATATGACTATGCAGGGAACAGGAAAAAAAACGGGAGGCAGAGACATTAAATCTTTTGAGAAAGCACATGGAGGATTCCATAGGAAAAGTAAGGACAGAAATCTCTTTTGGGAGGACACAGTGGGGGATGAAGGGTTTCAAAAAGGAGCTGATTCAACAGTAGTTTTGCTTTGTGAATCGGAACTTGCTACTCAGAAATCCAATTACATACTCTGGGTTGAGTGTTTCTTCAGACATCCAACGTTCAGAATAATACAGGAAACAAGTTTGAACTGTGTTCCCCGTATGGCCTTAGAAATGCTTTGGACTTCTTGCTATCAGTGATAAGGGAGGCAGCAATCATCTGACAATGGCTGTGACGTGTACATACATTACTAAGCAGGACAAGGCAACACATTATGGGATGGCTGGAAAGTACCAAAGTCAGACTTAAGTAAATTACAGAGTCCAGTCTCGGTAACACCAGTATAGCCTCCGGTGGGTCAGCAGCACCACTGACTCTGAGGGCATCCCACTCAAACATTTTGGTAGACTAGGGTAAAAATGCAGTACCTTGCAGAAGTGAACCTTGAAAGAAGAGAGGGAATATACTGATATCGTTTTGAGTGCCCTGCAAGATTTGCTTAATGCTTTCTCACCTACCACATTCTTCTGACTATGTCAGAATGTTAACAAGCATAACCCTTGCTTCTTCCCTGGACAGCAGATGACTAAATCACTAGGAGAAAATACCTACTGCGGTTCTGGTGACATTTTTAGGGACAAGGAAGGACTGCATTAAAATTGTGACCAAATTCTCAGTATTTCAAGAATTAAGTTTAAAAACCTCTATTGCCTCCAGCTGCTTAAGAGAAATGAAATTAAAGTGCTGTGCTATGTTATATGGAAATCTGAATTTTTAAAGTTCTCAAACTAAAGGATGTGTTGTGGAATTTAAAGACTAGCAGCTTCAAAAGGAATCATTTTAGAGGCAGACAATTCAAAGCACGGTCTCACACCGAAAACAAAACTTAAACTCAGCATACTTTGTTCAAGTCTACTCTTTGTGCGCATGCAAATATATTAAATCAATTTCGGATGTCAGCATCAGAAAAAAAATAAGGAAAAGCTTCAAGGGCTATGGCTTGACTAATTTGTTCTTTAAATAACAATAAAAATATAACAATCCTTAAGACGTCTAATTTCTAATTGCTTTTCCTAGCAAGGCCATGCTTGCCAAAGTTCCATCTTTTATATTAATGCCACCATAACACTAATTGATGTGGACAGAGACAACATTCCATTACAAGTATTTGAACTAACGTGGTCTAATTATTTAAGCATGAAGAGCTGAGTAAGGATTTGCCATATATTTAGGTGGGGTCTGCTTGGCAGCTAATCCTAAATTAAAAAGGATTAAAAAAATCAAGTTGCGGGACAAGATATGGGTCCAATTTACAGTATTAAAAAAAAAAATTTAAAAAGGGGTTTTTTCCTATTGAACTGTGCTGCCTGACAGCACGCGGCCTGCAGCCAAACTGTTGACTAACAAAAGGACATTATCACCTTCCCCCCCAGCAAACAAAAGAATAAAACTGATTTTGACAGCATTATGCATTTAGTCAAGTTTCATTAAGCTTTCGGTGAATCAAACACAATTAAATACTCAATATGCAATTCACACATCAACTTTTTCCATCCAAAGAGACTCCTGCAGGTTGATCACAGGCCAAAGTCACTGCCTAAACATTAAATCCATTCCCAGAATTTGTGCAGAAGTGGCTACCACACAACCACCTTTATCTTTACCCTTTCAGAACTCAGGGAAGGAACTGAACAGGGTTAAAGCCTGATTAAACAACCTAGCAATCTGTTCCAGAGCCTCGAGTACCCAGGAAACAAGAGACAAGAGCTCAACTCACCCCTGCTTGACCAAGGTTGGCTTTTCCTCCCTTCAGCTCTCTCGTGAAGAATATTCATATGTTCAATATACTTGCTGCGGGATGAATTGACTACTCTGTAGGCCTGAAAGGAAATGATACCTAAACTTATTGCTACATCCCTACAAAGTTACCAAACAAAAAGAGGGGAGAGGGAGAGAAAGGTTTTGAAGCTTAAGACAAGCAGTAACAAATTATGCTAAGCAAGGTAAAAAAAAAAAATTGATTAAAAAAACCCTATTTTGCAATACTAAGATATTTATGTTTCACATTTCTCTGTTGTTAGAAAGCAAATACAATATACCATGCAGCATCTGAAGTGCAGTTCAAACTGCACACAGCATTTAAAGACAATTACAGTCAGATTTATTATTTTTTTAAACTATGGTAGAAAGGTGACAGCAAGAGAATTTGTTATTCCTCCAGATACACCATCAAACAACTTTGATAACTGGAACAACTAGAAGGTACATACCATTCAGGAGGATTATTCTGAGGAGAGGGAAACATACCTCTGTGGGACGTCCTAGTTACTAGCTCAAATCTTAAGGGGTGCAGGGGGGGAAAGGAAGATATGAAAGATATGATATGGAGGCTTTAGGGACACACAGGACAGGGTCTGATATATTCAGATGCAGGGAAGAGAACGATTACCGAAAAAGCTTAACAAAAGTAGATGTTTACAAAACTTTAATATGCTTTTTTCAAGTAACTAGCCTGCTTCTCTTTCTCTGTGCCTCAATTAATGAGGGTCATAGTCTTCCCCTTGAGGCTCCAAGCAGGTTACTTCACATCTGTCTTGCCCACTTTGAGATATGCTACTGACAATTTATGTCTTGACCGCATTTGTTAACCCAAAGCACACCTTATACCACGACAACTCAGAGAGCACAAACAGCTTCCATTCCCAAACACTTACATAAAATAAACCACCAAAAGCAGCCACACCAGCAAGGAGATAGTAAATCATGTTCTCTCCAGAAGAGCCAGGAACACTCCCAGATGACATCTGGCGAGGAGGTGCTATAAAAACCATTATTGAAATCGATGTAAAGTGCTGATAAAATACCATCACAAAATAGAATGACTTTTGTATAGGGCTATTTGTAGGACTTTGTATGGGAAAAGGTGATTTTACAAGATGTAAGCTTAGTAACGTTTAATACAATGGAATAACAGAGGGCATGGTGCCTTACTGAACAGGGTACGCGGCTGAGCTCTTCCTCAGAGTATGAGATTTTCTACGAACAACGTTGTCTAACATCTTCCAAGTACTGGATATAGTCTATAGAGACGAAGGAACTAGCTGAGGAAAATTTAAAAAGGTAAAAAAGTTCCTGTCTAAAAATTAGGCTGTAAAAAAACCAAAACAATCTGCCCTTATTCGGTCTGGCTGCAGACACGATCAGCAGAGACAACAAATGCTCTTCGGTTTAATAACAGAGCACTTTAAGAAAAAACCTCTTCCTTTGAATTCACACTCATTTTTAAATGGACTGCTGATGTTTAGGTACGTGCCCATAACCTCTAGTACTGGCCAAGAGGGCAGACAGTCAGGATTACACCATTTTATCCCTGGTTGATATCCACTACAACAGCAGTGTTAATCACTTATTTTTATTCAGCGTTCCCATAGGTTTGATTCTTGCTATACGCTGAGATCCTTCCATACATCTCAAAGAGAGACCTACAAAAACCACAGGTAATTCTGTTCCTCGGCAAAGCTTTCAGCTGAATTTCATTCCTTCATCCCTGATGAGCAGCACAGATGAGAAACGCCCCACGAAAAGGGTGCTCATTAAATGTAAAATGGCTCTGGGCATTGCAATCAGTAGCTGCAAAAATAGTCTCAATCCGAAACACGGCCATCGTGTGCCAGATTATGTTTAGCATCATCTGTCTCATGACACACTTTTTTGACTCCCCCTTCAATAGCCAGGCATCCTAATGGATCTTCTTACATTTCCCGAGCCCTTCTGCAGTGACTTAGCACGAACAGCTTCTGGATGATGTGCAGCCTTGGAGCAGCAGGTACCACGGGCAATCACCCAACATGGAATCCGGAGGACTGATTATTTTTTTTTTTTTGTTGCCGGTTACACAATTCGCGATGCGCCGAGAGCCGAGGCTGCGACACACGGGCTGAGCCCGCTCCCTCCCGGCGCGGGCGGGCCGCGGGGACACCGCTGCTGGCACCCGGCACATAAAGGCTCCTTTACCTCTGCGTGGGTTTTGGGGTTATCGGGTTGCTTTTTGGGCGTTGGTGGGAGGGAAATGAAGCCAAGGGCGGCCCGAGGCTGACACCGGCTCGCCACCCAGCCCGCGGCCGTGTCCGGGCAGAGGGGACACGCGGCCCCACCGCCGCTTCTGCCAAGGGCGAGCCGTGCGGCCGAGCGCCAGCCGCCCTGAGGCGGGGGCCGTTCCAAGGCAGACGGTTCCCAGCGGGGATGGCCGAGCAGCCGGCCCCGGCTCCGCCGCTCCCCTGCCCCTCACATCGCGGGCAGCCGCGGCCGGACCCTGCAACCGACCGCACCGCCGCCCCCGGCCCGCGACCTTCGCGCGTCCCCGCGCTGCAGAGAGGTGGAGGCGGCGACGCGTCACCGCCGACCTCCCCGTCCCATCCCCGTCCCTGTCCCGTCCCTCCCCGCGCGTCCGCCCTCCCCGCGCTGTCCCGTTGACCTCTACCCGGCCCGGGGTCGAGCTGCCGCGGCGGCCCCCGCGTACCACGCTGCTTGAGGCGGCTCGCAGCAGAGGGAGCCCTGCTCAGGCGGGAGGCCAGCGCCTGCGAGGCGGCCCTGCAGAGGTACATGGCGGCGGAGGCGGCGGAGGGAGGCGCGGAACGGAGCGGGCAGCGCGGTCTGCCGGACAGCGTGGGGCTGCGGCCGCCTCCCGAGACACCGGTCCGTGCGCGGCGGGGCGGGGCCAGCGCGGGGAGGGCGGGGCCGGCGCGAGCCCCGCCCCGGGCCACGTGCGGGCGCACCTGGGCGCCGCTGCCGGCGGGGGCCGAATGCGTCCCGGGGCCGCCGCGGCCTTGCTGGGAGAAGCGGAGCCTCCGCTGCAGCGGTAGGAAAGCTAATCCCGGAACGCGGGGGGCGCGGGGCCGTGCGCTGCACGCTGCCAGAGCGGGTACGGCCGCGGAAACCTGAGCCGAGTGGTTAACGACAGGCGGCAGCCCTCCGTGCTCCAACAGATCCCGGCACCTGAGACCGCAGTTATCGGGGAGAGGGGCAGGAACAGAGTGCTGATTTACTGACACAGGAGAGGCTCCCACAGAATCTCCTTGGACAGCCATTCTGGGAAAGCAGCTAAAGGTACAGCAAAGGGCACTCGGGTTTAAAGCAAGGACAGAGGAGGGTGGTGGTGGTGGTAAAAAACAGGAGAAAGTAAATCACCTACATGGGATCACAGTAAGCATAGCTCTCTCCGGGTCAGGGCTGTGCAGTTCTCCTCCTCACAGCTTGGGACCACTGCCCCATTACTCATCCCTTCTCCATACACAGCTTTGATGTTTCCTCCGTGATTATTTAATACCTTATCCTGCCCATGATCACTATCCCTTTCCCATCCTTTGTCCTTGGCTGACCTTGAAACACAAAGAAGGTGAAGGCCTTGAGAGGGAAGCACTTGCCCTAGAGACCAACATGGGCTGTGTAGTCTCACCCCTGAAGCTGAGAGCATTTTCCAGGCAGCAAGCAATTCCAAATACACAGAGCAAGGCCAGCCTCTCCTCCACTACACAGAGCCCTGGGTACAGCTCCACACACATCCCTCCTCTGCTGCTGCTAAGAACACACAGAACTGACAGTACCGTCTCAGCTGCTGTGCTTCCACGGAATAGATCCATGGGGAATAGTATGGCTCCCACAGGTAGGAAAGCAGCAGTGCCCCAGGGGACCCACCTAGTAGTCTCTCCCTTTCCCTGTGGCTAAGAAGCTGCAGGTCAGTTATAGTCCCTCGGATTAAAGGCTGAGCTTTTGTCCTCCCATCCTGAAAAATACAGACTAGATGGCAACTTGGCACATGGTACCAACAGCAAACAAAACTTCCTGGCAAGGAAAAACAATTAAGACCTACACAGAATGTAAAGGTTGGCCTCCTTTCATTTTGTTGTCTCTGACAAAGCTTCATTTCTGCTCTACAGCGAGAGAAAAAAAATCCAATCCAGACGACAAAGGACCAAGGAACAGCACCAGTCAAGGAACTAGATCAAGCTTGCAAACAGATGTGTGACTTGAATTACAGCATCTCTAAGTCACCCGGTCAAGCTTGGCAAGTCTACCCCGTCAAGATGGAGTTGAAAGCTGCTGCTTTGACATGTGAAGTAGCTAATGCACATCGCAGCATTTATACAGATGAGTTTTATTAGGTTTCCCATAAATACCATTCTTCTGTTTACTTTATACATTTAGCAATGAAAAAGCTGACAGGGCAAGAGTACACTTCTGGAATACTTACTGAACTTCCTCTCAACTGATGCTTGAGTTTGTAACACACCTTCCAGAGAAACAGAGTTTGGAAAACCACACTGAGAAACTGTGAAACGGAAATGCCACAAACCAACTGCAAGGCCAGAAAAATGAAACAGGAATGGCAAGAGCAGGCTGTGCAAGTTTCTTTCAGACTTTATAATTTATTTCATAATTCTGCAGGTGAAATGTATGAACATTAGTTACTTAGGTACTTGATGCTTCTGCTGTGCTCATACTTGTAGGGCAACTGGTGAACATGATACTTCTTACTGAGCACACCATCAACCTAGGAAAAAGGGGAAAAAATAGCTTAACACCAACAAAACCAGACACAATGAATATTGTTAGAGACGTCTTGCAACATACTCTATTTTTGTCTGGAGAGAAGGTTTCATGCGTAAAATAACCACAGCACTGCAAGTTTTTTTTTCTATACCGAGTATAATCAATTCTTTCATGTGTCATATTAATCACCCTGAGTCCACAATCCCCAATACATGTTTTATCTGGCAAAAACAGTCATGGGTTTTTTTTTTTTTTAACACTGAAAAGGATGACTGCATATAATTTGCACTATAATGCAAGTCTAAGGGCATCGACTTCATATCATTCTTATGTATAACACACAAATGAAACCGATAGAAATGTTTCCCACTGTAGAACTGTTACAATTTTTAAAAAGGCAAATACAAGCTATTTTTAGTGACCTTGATCTCCTTGCCACTAAAGCACTTCTAAGGTGTTCTCTTTGTGACCTAAATTTATTACAGGCACTGTAAGAGATGTGTTCTTTTCTAAAAGCTTGCATGTCCAAGACAGAAAGCTGGCAAGGAATGTGCACACTAATGTATGAAAATATAGATCGGTCACCCCATCACTTGACAACTGGGAAGGGGTTAAAAGAAAAGAAAAAGACAAGATGTGAAATATTAAGGAAAATAATCAGGGAAGAAGCTAAGTCAATCCAACGTCCCGACTGCTAGTGGGAGCCAATGATCTGCAGAAGTTGTGTTCAACAAAGCCCAAAGCAGCTGTGTGTACATACTTACTATGAACATTCTGTACACTTATGGTGTCTCGCTGCTTGTCTTCTTTCATATTCCACTACATCTTCATTATGCTGCTTGAAAAGCTATAAAATAGCAGTATAAGATAAATGGCTTTACAATGCACAGCTGCAACCAGAGAACAGTGACTTGTACAAAACTTAAAATTCCTATTATCAGAATGCAAGTCAATACCTTGTCCCAATACTGGGACAATCCTGGGCAAATAATCTCTGTACCATCAATTTTCCCACGAGGCTTTTTTGCCTTGCCATTCTCAAACATGTTCTGCAGGCCAATGGGGGACAGGGGACCAGTTCCTGCTATCAATCAATCCAACCCCAAAACCAAGGAAACCTCAAAGAGAACCCACCCCACCCTGAAAAGTGTTGTCATCATGGGAGTGCTGCTTACGTGGCACATTTCTTGTTGAGCACTGCTACACCCTGAGTGCTTTGTCAACATCAATCCCTGACCTCATTAGGTTAAGACTAAATTTTCTCTGAAGGGTCCTTGCACCCCTACCATTCTGTGGCTTCTCTGAAGCTGGGAACATCTCACACCTGCATGACCCTCACAAAAAGGTGGTCTCAATCAATTGACTACAGCTGAGAAATGAGAACAGTCTGATAAACACAGCATTATTTAAGCACATCCTTAAGTCATCTTTTATTTTTTTAAGGTCCATTGGGGGAAAAAAATGTTAAAGTCCTAAACCAACAGGCTTGAAGAATTAGTTCTTCTATGGTGTCTGTTTTAAGTTTGCAACAGAGAGAAGCTTAATAAGTCATTCATTTTTACAAAGAGAAGCCAAACACAGATTTGTGAAAAACACATCAGCAATGATGCTCCACTGTTGACACTTGTTACGACCACCCATAACCCCAGTCAACAAAGCAGGCTGTAGTCATTGCCTTCAGATCACTATGGTTTAGGAATAGTTAAATTCAACATCACCAAATGAAAACACTTACAAGAGCCCACAAGGCAGCAGTTGTGCTAAAAGCCAAGCCGACTCCAAACCAGTTTGGTTGGTTGTAATTATGTCTTTTTGCAACAAATGCGGAACGAGTGAAAGCTAAAAAGGTAGAAGATTACAAATGTGTTAACATTTTTCAGTTTTAGAATACAGAGTCAATTAGTGACACCATACATCGAGAGAGGAAAAAAAAAATAAATCACCCCAACCAAACCACAACAAACCCAAACAAAACCAATTACTACATATAAGCAGTCCCCATCGCACTGTTGCAGGCATACCGTAATACGTACTCTCTAATCAGAGAGAGAGAGAATGAGATGCTGCCAGAAGCTTAAACCAGTACCTTTTTCCCCCTATCCTAAAAACCCGACTCCACCGCACTTGCTGGCGTCCCCTGCCGAAAGCTGCCCACCGCAGCCTTCCCCGCCTGCACACCCTTCCCTCCGGGCACCCCGCGGGCGGCACAGCCTCCTGAGGCGGGTCCGCATCACAGCCACGGGGGGAAACGGCGGGAACTCCGCAGGCCTGACACCAGCACCAGCTTAACACTGGGAAAAAAAAAAAATTATACCGCTAAGTGGGTGGTATAAAAAAAAAAAAAAAAAAAAAAAAAAAAAAAAAAAGCAAATCGCCAGTGGTGCTTGCTTGAATTCCAACCGCGAGGCGAAGAGCACTCCGGGCAGCGGGAAGGACACCAGGTGCCCCTCAGGCAGCCAAGCTCTCAGGGCGCCACCTCTGCGAACAGGCCCTGGGGCACCGCGGCGGCCCCCTAAGGAACAAACGTCCTCGGGGTGCGGGCAGAGAACGAAACTCCGCCTTGCCTAAACCAAAACGGGCTACCCCGAGCCACGCAGAAACAGACGCCACGCCAGCTCCCATCCCGCTGCCGCTCACCGAGGCTCGGCGCCCCCGCCACCAGCCGTAACAGCTTCGCCCCGGTCAGCGCCACCGCCATCTTGTCGGCTCGGGCCCAGCTCCGCCTCCGAAAGATGGGCGGGGCCACCCCTCGCCCCGCCCCTCCGCCGGCGCCGCGAGCCAGCGGACGCGCCGTGCCGCACGAGGCTTTCTGCGCGTCGAGCCCCCGGGTCCCCCCCTCCCGCCGCCGTCTTGCGGTCGCTGGCGGCACCGAGAGGCGCTCCCCGCCACGCCGCGTCCCGCCCGGGGCTGCCCGTCCTCCCCGTGCGTGCAACCGGCTCTCCCGGGGCGGGCGGTCCCTGCGGGCGTGGGCAGAGCGATCAGCCGCCTCCCTCCTTCCTCCTTAAGCCCACGCACTGAGGGAGGCGCTGCCGCGGCGCTGGGTGACCACTCTGCGCGGGCGGCAGCCTGAAATACAAGCATCGGGCTACGGGCAGGGCCGCCGCGGCGGCGGGGAGCGCCCCGTGGGCCGGGCGCCGCCCGCGCCCGTCCCCGTCCCACCTGGCGGGAGCGGAGGGGTGTGCGTGGGGAGGGGGTGAGGGCGGGGCCGGCGGCGCGGGGTCGCGGCGCATGCGCGGGGCCCGCCGTGACCCGGCTGGGGAAACCCTCTGCGGTGGCCATTTTGGCGGCGCCTCTCTCCGGCCTGCTCAGTTACCACGTGAGCCGCCGCCCGGGGCTCGGCGCGGCGCGGGGCAGCCCGGCGCGCAGACGGCGGCCGGGAGGGGTCGGGCCCGCGTCCGGCGAGAACGCGGTGGTTTGAGATAAAGGGTGGGGGGGGGGGGGGGGGGGGGGCGGCGGTAGGAGTCAGACTCCGCTAAGGAGGCTCCGGTTCCGCGGCGACCGACCAGCGAGAACGGGACGCAGCCCGCTCGCCCGCCCGCTCACTCCCCTCCCCGGAGCCCCTCGGCGGCGCCGGAGCCAGCGGCGGGAGCGGGAGCGGCGGGGAGGATGCCGTCGGTGAGCTTGCCGCCCAAGGAGAACGCGCTCTTCAAGCGCATCCTGGTGAGTGGCGGGGCGGGAGGCCCGGGCTGGGCCGCGGGGGCAGGGAAGGAGGTGGCAGCCCCTGCCCCGGCTGGTTTCCTGGACCGGCGGGGAGCGGAGCCCCGGCGCCGCCACCCGGGCCCTTGAGGACGCCCCGGCCGCCGGCTCCTTCCTGCCCGGGCAGGCCGGGCCGAGGGGCGCCTGTCACCCGCGCCCTATCCCGCCCGGGCGCGGCCCCCGCGGGAGCGCCGGGGGCAGCCGCGTGTCCCTGCTCTTCCCCCGCAGCCGGGGCCGTGGCCGGGCCCGAGGGGCTGCCCCGTGCCCCGTCACTCTCTGCGACGGGACGCTCCGGCGGCTCTGGGCAAATGCCCCCGCGGCTGCTTCATTCATCGGCTTGCTGGGTGCAGCCGCGCTGCCGAGCCACCCTCCCTTGCGATGCTTGCCTTTTTGGTTTGTTTTTGGTTTGGTTTGTTTCCTATTTTTTTATCACTGCGATTTTTGCCGTAGACAGTCACCGGGTTTGTTGGTCGGTGGGGAAGATGGCTCTCAAAGGAGGCAGTGGAGAAGGATGAAAGCTTTGAAGTTTTCCCGAGGTTTAACTTGCAGCTAACTCTGGTTAAAAGTTTGACAATCGATTTTTCTGGGGGCACCTGGCATATGGGTGAAAGAAACTGCAGTGGAGTTTAGGCAATATATAGATAGCGTGCTGTCCAGATGCCGCTAAAACGTGCGCAGGTTGGTTACTTCTTAAGAGCCTTGTTTCAGCTTTGATGTGGTGCGGCATGAACCTTGTGTTGTGAAGGACTTGGGGTGAATTGAAAATGCCAGAATTATGATAGCAAACAATCTCAGTGGATTTATTTAGAAGATTCTGTTATCTGGGTCAAGTGCTGTATTATTTTCCCTCCAAAAAAACCAAAAAAAGTCAATTTTATCTAGAAAATCTTACGTTTTCTTACAGAGAGGCTTAGGCTTCTGTTTTGGATCCTTCCAGGGGTCAGAAATGAGCACTGTAGTCCTCTTGGAGAAACAGAACTCTTAGGACTCTGAATTTCTGCCCCTCAAGTGGGTGAATCGTCTTGAATATTCCCTTACTTTTCAAAATATTTTGTGAGAACGAAATAAACGTGTAGAACTAGAAATCTCTATGGTCAGGCATCTCATCGGGAGACATGCAGCTTCAGTTAAACTGTAGATATAATCAACTGGAAAGCTGATTTCTACTGTGAAAGATTCAGTCCCGTTTGAGAACTGCTTTGGCTTTGTGCTGTGTAATTTCTGATGTGTTACGACGTGGGAAAGTAGTAGTTTTGTTGTTCACCCACCTTCCTTTGCATTGAGGATGGCTGGTGTGGTTACCTGGCAAACTGAATCAAGGAGCCTGTTGTTGAAAGGTGACTGTTTGAGGAGGGGGTGGGTCGGTGATGTTTTTCTGGGCTCGGTTCATGGCTCCGAGTAGTTTTGTGGAGGGCAAGAACAAGGGGAGAACAGGAGTTTCTTTGGAGAAAATGCTGGCTCGGCATGTGCGAGTTGGACGAAGCCTCACAATTTGGTTCGGGTCAGAAAAGAGGAAGGTGTGCTCTAGGCCAAGCTGATTCTTGCAAGCTGAAGCGATTTTAATTTTGTCCTTTTTGAAACTAGCAATGTTTATGAAAATACAAGAGTTTCAGGTGTGTGGTAGGTAAAAGTTGTTCTGGTACTGGGATGTTTTCCTGTATCCTACAGGGCTGTGCCTGTGACTTGTAGTCTAGTAGTAAGACTGCCCTGTGATTAGGTAGGTGCCTTTGTAACAAACAGGGAATAGAAAAGGCTTGAAACTGGTTTTCGTCACACTGCAAATTTGGCTAATGAACTGCTTGTCTGCCTTGTTGTGGCTAATGACCCTACTTTGTAAAATTTTGATTAAGAGTTTGACTTCATTGAGTCAGGCGTCTTTTAGGAAGTCCCATTTATCAGTGCAAGTCCAAAGAAACATTACTTCCTTACTCCTCTGCCTTTACTCCACCTCTTGCTTTTTTGTAGCCTGTCCTCTCAGTCTGTGACTTCTTTTCAGGAGGCTGTAACCCTTCCTTGTGCCGTAGCCTCTGCCACTGCCTGGCAAGAGAAGCTTGGGTCTCCTTAGGTCTGCTTGCGCAGCCGGCTCCCCGGTGGGACCTCAGAGCCCGCGCTCGGCTAACAAGACGCTCTGCTTTTCTGGCCCCCAGTCAGCACCTGCTGTCTCCTGGCCCAGGCAGACCATGGAGTTGTTCTGTTGAGCGTGCCTGGATGAGATTTTTTTTTTTTCAGCAGATGCTTTGGGAACCAGTCCAAGTGGTATTGGGAGGATGCATTACCCTTCAGATAGATAATTACTGGTACACAGGCTGTTCACAGAAATATTAAATCAGTCACATTTAAATTTTCATAAGGTAGTACACCCGGGAGTTATGTAGGTGACAGCCTTACATTTTTCTAAGTGAAACCTAAAGTGAAGAAAAAGCAAACAGATTTTGTGTGTGGTTTAAGTTCCTGAGGCCTCACTGCTTTAAGAAGCCTGTCTGTACCACAGGTGTTAAGGTCTACACCAAGCTGTCCAGCTTTCCATAGCGGAAGTGTCGCGGTTTAGGGTCAGGGCAGCCCCTTAAACCTATAACAGACGCTCTCTGTTAACCCCCCTCCCTCCCCAGAGGGGAAGGGAAAGGGAATAAGGGAGAGAGACTGTGCGATTAGAAAAGGAAACTACAACAGCTTTAATGAAGATGAAGTTAATAATTATAAAAATGGAATCTATACAAATATATACAAAACCAGTATGGAACCCAACCCCCCTGATGGTAATTCCATCACCGTCACCACTGCTGTGGAGCAGGCACCGGGGGAGTCCCAGACTGGGCCCCGCAGCAGACGGGAGCTGTGTTCAGGAGCTGGATTCTGGTACCGGGTTCAGCAACACGCAGATCGGATCGAAGGCAGAATGGACAGAGTCCTCCTTGGGTGCTCCGAGGAAGGAGCCAAGCAAAAGCTGGCAAAGCAGTCCAAGAGGGGAGAGAAGAGCCCAGAGACCCTGGGGGTCCCTCAGCTCTAGACCAAATATGGTGTATATGGGATGGAATAGCTCGCTGGTCAGTTTAGAGTCACCCGTCCTGTCCTCTCCTCCCTGCAGGTGCAGCCTCTCACTTTCTGCACCCCCCAATGTGGTACACAGGACCCAGCAGTGGCCTTGGTCTGCACACCAATCCTTGGTAGTAACTCTAACCATGAGGTGTTATCACTACTAGAAGCAGACACTGCCTGTGAGAACAAGCTGCTAACTTCAGAAAGTGCAGTTAATTAGAAGAACTGAGCTGAAAAGTAAAATTACTGAACAGAATTAGTTCTGTTTTCACTCAAACCAGGACAGGAAGGCAATAATTAGCTTTTAGTTTGGTTGTGTTTCTTTTATTTTGTTCTTTCGTAGTAAACATCTTACACGATGGGTCAATGTGTTTTGCGTATGGATTTGCTTGCAAGGCAGCATTTCCACTGAACTGACACATTCTGAGTTCAGAAGCGTGTGTGTGCACTTTGCCTTTGCGTGTTGCAACACCCGAACCAGACCAACCTCTTCTAGTCACTTTACAGGTATGTGGAGGTTCTAATAGGAACATTTTCCCCTTAGAAAGGCATTTTCCAGTTTAGTGTTCCTGTAGCACAGAGGAAAGCATGACTACTTTGAATTAAAAAAAAAACCAAAAAAACAACAAAACCCCACAGGATTATTGATCCTTGCTCTGCTTAAACATGCACTTGCATTAAAAAAATCAGTTTCTAGCTTATGTTGTCCTTATAGTTTCAGCTCTTTGTTGTTAAGCTTTCAGGTAGATATTCCTGTTCTTCTGCTCAAGGGTTCTGTGGAATTTAGAAGAAAAGTGGATCTCGAAGTCTTTCCCTTCTGTTTTTGATCCATTTGGACATTTAAAATTGAGCCTGTATCATTCTTTTGGAAAGACATAATCTGTAGGGATTCCAGAGATGACTTGAGAAGAATTCAGGTGGTAGCAGAGGAAAAGGTCCAGTAGTAAAAGCAGGAGTTGAAGGAATGGAGAAGTTGACTGTTCAGTACCCAGAAGGCTGGGTACACTGTGAAGTTATTTTTTTTACCCTCTCACTAGCAAGTATAACACAAGTAGTTGTAGGAAGTAGGATTGACTAATTTCCTTTTCCTTTCTTTTATTAAATAAAACTGATGACTGTTCCTGGCATTTTGCCAAATGACTCAGCCACTCTATCTAGTCAGATAAAATTCATCAAATACACCTTGTTTCATGTCACGAATCCCAAAACCAGCATTCAATGAACTTTTATTTGGATGTAGAATTATAATATACTGAAAAAAATATTAAATACAAAGCTACTGGAGGTGCTGTATATTACGTGGAATAGTTTTTAAGTTCCTTGAAGAAGCAGAGGATAAAGTTCTTAGGAGTCCTGATTTGGGAGAGCAAGGTGGGGCAAATACTTCTCACCAGAACTAGTAGGCTTAGGCTCTTGGTGAAGAGATTTGAGCAGGGAGGGAAAAGTCCAAATATTTATTATGTGAAACACTGTTATATTTTATGATGCGAACAAACAGATGGAGTAACTAAGTCTGTTCAGGCCCTGTTTAAGTAATTGTAGTGATTTCTAGCTCTAGAAGTTACTGCAGAAGCAGCACAGTGAGGAAGCAAGATGCCATGGTGCTCTGGGCTTGTGCATGTTGTGTTGTCAGCAGATCAGAGCTTCTCAGATTGCTCAGGACTGGGGGTGATCTGTGGTCTTCCTGATGTCTGGAGAGCTGTACATCTTTCATCTCTGTATCAGTTACCTTCCGTGGTAGGCAGGCTTGATTAGGCATGGCCAGAACTGATGTCCTACAGTGGAGCATTACGGTGACTGGGGTATCTGCTGCAAGAGAGAGGGGTTTGTATTTTGGATTACACCTTTAGTTGGTCATTTCTGTGGTAACGCTGATTTCCTTGTGGGTATTTCTCTTTGAGCTGGTAGTCTTCTGTTCCATGCTGACCTTGACAGTTTTTCTACTAAAAGATATAGGAACTTCCTGATGATAAAAAGCCTAGTGAACAGTGTCTCTTCAATGTCTCTGTTGTAAATATGCCAACTCGCTCCTGCTGGACTATCTTCCTGTTTCTTCATTCCAGCATCTGCTCCCTGTCCCTCCACTTTCAAACTAGACAGACCTGTGCTGCTCCTTCACTAATACTTTTACCAGCTCCAGTTCTTCAAAAATAATCTGTCTCAGAGAAGTTCAGGTGCCAGCTTTAACTGAGGTTGCTGAGGCGGCGGACTTGAAAGTCTTCTCTTGAGTGATCTTGATTTAAGATTAAGGACTGATTTCCAGAATTTAAGTTTTATCAGTAACCTAATAAATTAGCACCTGTTGCATGCAATCGTTGTTGCGTTTGCATGACTGTACAGTCATCAGGTATGCTCGCCACCAGCGTTTCATCACATTCTATCTCATCTGAAACACACAACTGCTAAGAAGGCTTTTACAGTATCTTGGCTGTTGAGATGCCAACACTTGTTTTTCCTTTGCCAAAAGGAATACCCTGCTTGGCTTTGCCAAAAGTAGTAGGGAAAATTGTGTCTTGGTTGAAACATCAGGGTGGAAGAACAGACTTGCTGATTTAAGCAGAGTCACTGCTGTTGTTTTCTTCAGAAATGTTTCTCAAACTTGCTAAAGAAATTAATTACTGTTTGAGACTCCGGGATGCCATTAAGGAATCACTTGAGCAATACTGCTGTTACTAAAGCCTGTTTGCCAAATTAGGCCATTTGTTGTCACTGGGACTGTCAGAAATTGTGGAAACAGGATTCCCTCCTGTGAATTTCTGAAGAGCAGCATAATTTTGTTCTTTACCCATTTCAGTTATGAAAATAAAAGGCTTATTACTAGAAACACATCCCAATTTCTTCATGATGGTAAGTTCATATCCAGTCTTGTGTTGTTATGGCTATAGATACTCTTAACTGAACTGCAAAGTAGTTTTTGGTAATCCTCTGAAACTGATCTTATTTGGGGCAATGGACTTAATGCATTTTATGTGCTACCACCTTTTGTTTTGGTTAGAATTTGCTTGTTGTGTTTATTCCTGTTTTTCAAAAGTTTTATTAATGAGGTTTTTTTTCTGATTGCACTTTCTGGATGTCTCAAGTTTAAATGCTGCAAGAGGTCATCTGATGTACCTCGGAGCTAAGGGTCAAGAATGCTGTGGACATAATACATGGGTAGAAAACATCAGTAGCGTCACCACGTGTCTTGGGCTATGTTGGGTAATGTCCATGTATGTCCACAACAACCTGTGATGTGGGCTCCTTTACCCTTTACATGCCTTATCCTGGAATTTTATCTGATTTATGTAGTTGTTTCAGATGATCATTAAAACCCAAGGACATCCAGTGCATACCAGATCTTTTGGGAGGTACAGTCAGTTTCATGCCAAATTGAGAAGTGAAGCCTGAACACAGGGCTTCCAGGGTGATGGGCAGAAGTCATCTGATCTTGGCCAGTTGCATGGTAATTCTCCCCAAGAAGCACAGGTTAAAGCAAGCAGATAAGTAAGTAGTGGCCAACACAAGTGATGTTGAATAATGGATTTTTCAGCAAGTCTTGCTTCAATGAGTGAGGATTTCTGGGTTTACTTCCAGAAAAGCTGTAACTATTTGTCAGCAGCTGTTTCCAGCCAGAATTTGTCAAATACAGGAATGAGGCCAATTCAATAGCATAGACATAGCAGAGATTTTTTTTTCCCCCTGCCTCAGTATTAAAATAAAAAGTACACATTTCTTACCTTCTTCCTGACTAATTTCAGTTGGAATTTTTTCTGTTCCCCTGGTTATGTTCTACCAAGCAGTGCTAGTTAAGGTTTTGGTTACTTCCAAAAAGCAGGGGAAGCTGTGCAGGAGGAGGATTTCTCAGTCACCTCAGTTTGACAGTTGCAGATGCTGTTTCTTATACGAACCAGTTCCATTCATGAAAACCACAGAGCAAGGGAGGAGAATTACTGGGTTTTATCTGACAGCAAAATAACTGTGCACGTTTGCCCCTGAGTTGTTCAACATTAACGTGTCTGTAAGGTTTGTGGGGGGGTTTTTTCAGTCCTTTGGTTTATGCATCTTGTATCTGTCACAAAACTGAATGGATGTGGTGGAAGCTTTTGCCTAGAGCTGTTGAGCTGTTTGATATGGTTAGTGCTCAAAAGACCCACTAATTCATGGTGAGTACTTGCTCCTAATGCTTCCAGCTTTCGGAATCTTCTTTACTACATTTAGCTTGAATTAGTGCACCTTAGTGACTTGACCTGATCTACTCTAGCTATGGAGAGAGTAACTTTGCTGGAAGACAGCCTTGAGCTGAGCAACGCCTGGACTTCCTATCTTTGAAGTTGCTGCATCTGACCTTCTCTAGAAGAAAGCGATAGCACCCGAGTGGCAGGTGTGCATATCATGCATTATAAGTGCACACCTTGGCTCCTGCTAAGGCCTGAGCATGCCAATGCTTTCTGCTGCCAAAGGTCTTGCGGCATTTTCGTTGCCAACCTCGCTAAGTGGTGCCACGAGTGTGTGTGGTCACGGCTGCTACTGGGAGAAACTACAGCGTTCCCCTTGGGAGTCCTCTAAGGAGCACATTGCTGTAGCTGAGAAGATGGATCCACCTTAGCTCAAGCCTCAGAAACCCTCAGGGCAGAGGATAGTAGAGTGTCAAATCCGGGAACTGTTCCCAGCTGTTCTGGAAGAGCAGCCCTTTTGTTCTCCATCCTTTTTCCTGGGGCCTTTCAAATGTAAATAGACAATTTGCCCAAGTGTAGATCAATTTTCCTATCTGTTAACTCTTGGATATGATGGGGAATAGCCTGTGCTACGTTGCCTCTTGTGATGACACAGGCTGTGACACCTGCTGAGGAACAGAGGCTGAGTACAATGGACTGGGGATGGGAAGTTAAGTTGCATCTCCGCTGTGTCTTGCGTCTGAATCCGAGTTTGTACTCACTCAGTGAAGGAAATCATCCTCTTTGGCTAGTCCATCATAACAGTGACTGAACTAGGATCTTTGCTTTAATGGAGTTGCTGTCAGAAGTGATTTCCTGTGGGTTTTTTGGTGGCATGTTTTGCTTTGGTTTTTGTTTGGGTTTGTTGGTTGGTTGTTTTTTTTTTTTCCCCATTAGCCTGATTTGCATTCATTAATTAGCAGATATGAGAGTTTAAACAAATTGGTGCTAAATTGTGAGTTAAAAGTGTGACCTGGGGAAATATGTAATTTTAGAAAACGATTAAAAGTTCTTCGTGGTGGTTTTTGCAAGCTTCTGTCTTGTAAATAGAAATTGCATGGTGCTGTTTTGTTATTGTTCCAGTTCAAGGAGCATCATGATTGGGGATGTGATCCCATCCCACCCACCGGGCTCTGCTGTATCCTTTTCACTCTTGCCCCCATCTTTCTTCTAATCAGCTGTGCTGGTCTGAGTAAGCAGAAATAAAAGCAGTCAACAGCAGCCCAGTGCTCCCATTTGTGTGCTCCAGGAGCAAATGGTACCTTCTTTGCTCTGGTACTTATTTTTGAGGAAGAACCCCTAGTTTTGCGTGCTGCCGTGTAAACAAAAGGCAGCTTCTCCTTTATTTGTTTCTTGTATGACAATCTCCAGCTTGCTCATGAGATGCTTTTTGGGTCTGCTTCTCATCTTAATCAGCTGAAAAATTCAGCCTGGATGGACTCTTAGGAGACTTTTTATTTATTTCCTGCTTCAGGGTGGTGGCAGTGTAGATGCACTGTGCTGCGACGCGTCTCCTAATACCCATGGTAACCCTGGTGTCACACAGGGGTAGAGCTGCTGGTGACTATTGATGTTACTGAACATACGGGACTGAGGTGTCGCGATTATGAAGTGTCTTGCAAATAAACTTAAGTCGAGAAGGTTATTAGATTATTTACTTCAGTTATGAGATGCTTGCAGGACACAAAGACTGCTGTGTTGGTAAAGAGGATTTGCACTGCTGGAAGTGAACACGTGCACCATATTCCGTGTGTAATGGCAGAAGCTGGTCCACCGTCCACTGTGTATTTGATGCTGAGATACATGCCTGCCTGTCATAATGCTGCATTGGACTGTTGTCCTGGCTTTTTGGTTGGAAACATATGTACTTGACCATTAAAGTGTCTGTTTTGAGAAGGAAGGAATACGTCAGAAGTAAAATATGCTGCTAGCTTACAGGTAGCAAACAACCACAGAGCCTCCTTTGGTACATTTCAAGGTTAGGGCTGTAAAATTTGCAAAATCCAGTTGTGAAAATGTAATTGGTTTTGTTTTTTTTTAAATAATATATTAAGAGACCAATTCTGAATTAAGTTTATCTACAAGTCATTTCTGTGCTATTGTCAGTAGCCCTTAGGAGTGCAGTTATAATCAGTAGCACAGCCCTTGTGTTTAACCTTGTAGATAACTGGAGTAGTTGCTTAAGAATCCAAACCAGTCTTATTCAGTAGCTGCTGGTTTGATAACAACACTTAGGAAGTAGATGCACTAGAGAGGAAAGATTCCAAGATGGGAAGCTGTGGTGAGTGGGGAGCCAACTCTTACCTAGCAGTTAGCTGCCTAGTTGTAGGCAAGCTGTAAATAGTGAAGTCTTTTCCCCTTTCTTTACGGGAGCTGTGGGGGAGGAAATGCAGAGGAATCCACCCACGCTTGCATGCTGAACGGTGTGCATGTGTAAGACATCTGCTGGACAAAGGCTGGTTCTGCACAGGTGCCCTAACACGGTTCAGGGATCTGAACTCCAGGATGTGAGCCTTCCTTCCACCTCAGGCTTGGGATTCTAGAGTGTTTGGGCTAGCTCTGTTCCTTACAGTTTCCCTGCCAGTCTGTAGTAACAGCCATGCATTCCAATTCCATGGATTCCAGTGCAGATGCAGATTCTCTCCTACCTGATACAGCCTTGCTTTTTGTGGAGTCATGCATGTGCTCTGTCTGCCTCAAGTTATTAATTCTTTGTAGAACATATTAAAGCAGTTGCTATTTCCTTGCTACAAATACAGAAAAATAGTTGAAGGGTATCAAAAGAATCTTGGTGTTTGGAGTAGGCTGTAATTCTGGCCCATGGCAGGTATAGAAAAGCTTGTTAGATATGTTAAAAGATCAGGTAAGTTATTAAAGGAAAAGCTCTGAAGGATAGCAAACGGGTGATATTCAGTGCTGATGGAGAGTCAGATTCTTCTAAAGCACGAGCCTTAACCTTACTTTTTAGAAGTTTAGCTTTTATGTTTTCTTGTTGCACGATGTCAGAAGGCAGAGCCGGAGCACGTGTCTGTCAAACATCACGAGCAGGCTCTGACTGCTGGCTTTGGAAGTGTCTATCTGCAGGAGTGCAGCTTAGAGGAGGCAGCTGTGCTCTTCCCTTGGTCTCTGCAACAGAGAAATAGGTTACTTCTGCAGAACAGCTATGAGGAAGGGAGGCCTGGGAATGACTGCTGCAAGCTGTTCATCTGGGAGGAAAGACTACCCAGATCAGGACCATTTCTGCTTCCAGCAAACGTCTGTCTTTGTCCCAAGAATACTTGAGATGTCACCATTCCCGCTTCTGTGATTTGGGTTTTTTAATTATGATTTCTTTATTTTTGTATTACTGGTTCTTTTTTCTCCTCTTACTCAGAAACTACTGATTCCTATAAGGACTCTCTCTCCCAGGCCATGTGTTGCTCACACTCATCTTTTCTTGTGTTACTCTTTTCGTTCTTCCTTTCCACTTTTTGATATTTACTGTCTCCTTTTTCTTGAAAGATTTTTTGGTCATATTTCTGTTCCTTGAAGCCACAGATTCACGAGGGTTTATACCAGTCATGGTGGCAAGTGCTGCGTTCCTGAATTCCTTCTCTCTCACTCACGCCTTTATTTAAGCTTGTTAGTCTGTATCCTCTTTTGTGGAGAGAAGTGTGTGCATGGCTTCAAATAGTGGGCTCTCTGCAGTGCTGTTGGACCCACTTCGATGAAACAAGCCCCTTTTCTGAAGCAGGGTGAAACATGGCCTCAATTTCATCCGTTCCCTTCCTCCCACTCGTGAAACATATAATGTGTGCACAGAATACATTCTTAAAATAAGGAAACTCATCAAGTAACACAAGTTGAAATATTTCCATTAACAGAATGAAATAGGCTCAAAGTTTTAACCTGAAAGGTTGGAGAAATTGTATATAGGAAATCACTCCACCTTGTCTTGAGCTAGAAACAGCTGAAAATGGAGACCTGTGATACTTCACTGGGGGATGTACACAGCTATGGCTAGTTCTTCATTTGGTACTTCAGGTGAAGTACATGTTCAGTTCCTGATAATATACTGGTCCTGTCCGGTGTCCTCCGAGTCAATGGGAACCTTTCCGTAGATGTAAATGAATGTAAACTTGTATATTTTCCCTCCCTGAATCCTAAAGGGAAAACGTTACGATTCTCAGTGAATTTACTCTTATAAAGTACCTTGATAAGTTTTATGTTACTCTGAGAAAAATCTACATGCAAGTATTTCTTGTCTGTAGCATATATACCATCTTGGCTGACTTGCCTTAAACTTCAAGGTGGAAAAAGGAAAAAATATTTCTGTTGAGCAATAAAATTTCAGGTTGATAGTCGGCGTGTGAGCAGCTGTACTTAAAGGCAAATTGCAAAACTCCAAAGTACTCCTCCTGTCTGTGACACCTTCTGAAGCTCCTGTGACCGTAGTGCTTTTGTGACAGGTTTTGCTGCTTTCACACCTACCTTGGTGGGAGCAAATAGCTGTTCTGCTTTCAGGGAGGAGGCCTGGGTGGTAACTTTTATGACTGATTATTTCAATTTAAAAAAAAAAAACAACAAAAAAACAAAACCAACAACAAAACCCCTCACAAAACGAGCAAGCTTGATCCTGTTGTGTTGTCACCTGGAAGTTCTGTCAGCTCTGACCAGAGACTGATTAAGGTGACTCAGCCAGGTACTTGAAAGCAGGTAATGACTAAAAGGTGTAGTTTATAGCCAGTCAAGTTTAGTGAAACGAAAAACAACACCCCAAAACCCTTCTACACACACACCCCCTCCAAAACCCCAACCTAACAAGAAACCCTGCCAGTACAGATTTCCTCTTACCTAATCTTTAATCTTCCCTTGCTAGGTGGTTGCCCTGCTAACTTTTCCTGACCTGGGTGACAGAGGGAGTTGTCTTCTGGAAGTGTTCCGAGTCAAGGTTGGACAGGGCTTTGAGCAACCGTGTTCCACAGCAGGAACATTGGACTAGATGATCTTTGAAGGTCCCTTCTAATCCAAACCATCCTGCTGTTCTTTGTTGATATGTTCCTCTTTGAGTCCATCTTGATTTGGATGCTCTCTGAGCATCTTCCTTCTCTTCCTCCTCCTCTTTACTTTCCCATGGTTCCCTTTCTCCAAAGGGTGGTGACAGGATAGGGGGAGTGAGATCTTTGGTTTGTGACACCTCTTGGTCTTCAGCCCTGGTAATTCAGCTGTATTACTTCTGTACCTAGAAAATAATATATTTGCTTAGTCATGTACCAGTTTTTAAGACCTTTTGAGTTAATTGTTGCTGTCTCCATCTGAGCTTTGGAAGAGAACACTGGACGTAACATTCATGTCTTGTTTTAAAGTTTTATTTCTAGAATTTTCTGCATGTTGGAAGGACCTGTTGGATCCACTTCTCCTAACTTGTTTTAGTTGGAGTGCTCAGAGTACAAAGGGTGTCTCTACATGCTTACGAGTGTTCTTGCATGGTTAATTGGGAGCAGTGTGAGGAAAAGTGGAATCTTGAACACAATTTCTTTAGAATGACTTTGAAAACTGTGGGCTCTACCCAGTTTTGCAGTCCTGTCAGCCATCCTGGCACCAGAAAGGGCCAGCTACAGTTGGTGAGATGCTGCTATAAGTGGCATCCGAGTTACCACGGGGTTTGGGTCTGTGCTCAAGCTAAGTGTGTTTCTTTGTTGTTATGCTTAAGTCGGGGCGTTAGTATTACAGGAAAATGAAACCTAGCCATTCCTAGCATTTAAGTGACAGGAAGTGATAGAATTGGTGTTTACAAGGTTACTTCTTCCTTCTTTGGCTTCTATTTGAAGATGAGCACAGGACTGAATTAATAGAAGTAAAATACTAAAACTGGTTTAAAAGTTGATGCCGTGTGCCCTTTTGCATTGCAGCTGCATTGCATAATGAAATGAGACTCAAAAGCCTGCAAATCATTAGAGTTGGTTTTAATATAACTGCAGAGGATTTTTATTTTCCAGTATGGCAAGATAATGTTGGTATATACAAGTTCTGAAAGTTTGGAGGTGTGTGACATGCATGTGGTATTCGCACTGATATTAAGAGGTTGCTTTCAGAGATAGTTTAAGCCAAGTTACAAGGATTTAATTTTCTTTCTTGCCTGGGTTGTTGCTGAAGGTTGTCTCATGGTGTTTCTGGGAAAGGTAATTGAGTCACTCAGTTGAATGGTTACCAAGATACATTATGATAGAAGGTTTATGTTAAAGGAAAGTTGAATCTTGTAAGCTCTGATGCTTCCTGTGGTATCTTAGTGCTGTATGATGTGTCTTCAGTTACACTTTTAAATGCATGTTCTTGTTAACATTATTTTTTTCCCCTGATGTAAAGAATTTTTAATCACAGGAAGGTCATTAAACAGTTCCTTAAGATATTAGTACATTTTCTAGAAGCCCTAGCTGCACTCATGCTTAACCTTGGTATACTTTCACTCCAGATGTTTTGAACAAATGTACTCTCCCTTCTTCCACAGAGGTGTTATGAACATAAACAGTATAGAAATGGGCTGAAGTTCTGTAAACAGATCCTTTCTAACCCAAAGTTTGCAGAACATGGAGGTAAGTTTCCAAATGACATGCTGTCTTCCCCCCCCCCCCCCCCCTTTTCTTCCCCCCCCTATACTTCAGGATAGAATAATAATTTTTAAGTTTTACATTCCTAGTGCTTTATTGTTAACCTTTTGCCCATAAAGCAGTAAAAACATCCTGAAACCTGTATTACATCAAGCACTTAATTGTCACTAAGATTTGTAGTTTTAAACACCGGTCTTACCACTAGTCAGAGCTTGCCATTCTTTGTGCTGCAAGTCAAGTATTCATTACAGCATGGTGCAGGTTTCTTAATACAAGCCTGTATCGCTTACATCACTTCTCAGGGGAAATTATTTGCTCATGTAGAAGTGAAAGACAAGAATAGAAGGCTGAATATTGTTTATCGCTGTGTGTCTGCTGTTTAGCAGTCTCTATGTATTATTGCCAAAGAAAAAGGTGTTCATCACTTGATGTAGTTTCAACCAGTTCTTAATACTGAGTTGAGAGTCTCTTCCACTGTCCAGAGTTTATCATAACTATGTTTTTTTCTTTTCCAACTGGTTTTTCCCATGGGTGGGTGCGGAAAAATTGTTGGTTGAAAAAATAACTAAAAAAAAATAAAAAAAAAACTGAAGCAAAAAAAAAAAAAAAGTCCCTCCAAAATGTTTGTAGAGCAGACAGGTTTTGCTGCCTTAAAAATAAAACAGGAAAACATTACTTCAGTTCTTGGTGAAGGTAATGTATAAAGTTTATAGTTATGTATGATATGCTGAAGTGAATCATCTGCCAGCATACTATGTGAATAAAGAAAGCAAAATCTTGATGCTGAAAACAGAGTCTAAATTTTCATTTATGCCTTACATAGAGTTGCTATACTAAGGTTAAAGACCTATGGAAATGAATAACTGATTCTTTAGTTAATTGTTTGTCGTCTTTTTTAGAAACCTTGGCAATGAAAGGACTAACATTAAACTGTCTAGGGAAGAAAGAGGAAGCTTATGAACTTGTGCGTAGAGGCCTAAGGAACGACTTGAAGAGTCATGTCTGTATCCTTTTTGAAAGAAGGCTTTTGCTTATGAATAGAAAAAGTTTCTTTGTATAACTACTTGATTTGTAGAATAGTAACAAATAGCCAGTACCATTAGGTTTCAACCTGGGATTTCTGAATTTTAAACTTTGTTTCCAATACATGATAATATTTTGCCTTAAGCTATCCAAAGAGCAGATGCTTTGCAGATATCTTTGCAGTCACAGTTAGATCACATATTTTTCTGGCTTGCATTGTATTTATATTTGGGGTTTTTTTCATCTCATTAAGCTGCAACTTTAAATTTGTAGTGGGCTGAACTAGGCATCTGAGCATGTGATGTGCTTTAAAAACATTAGGAGTTGCTATTACATTGATAAGGACTTGCTATATACTTAAAATGCAGAAAGTGCAAGCACTCCTAAAAATAAGGCTATATAAAGTCTAATCTAAGCCCTTACTCAGAAATGTGTTTTGAGAAAGACTGACAGTCTTTTCAGAGATCCTGTTACTTTTATTTACTCCCCTAGTACATAGTTTGCAGCATATTATATGCACCCTGTACACACAACTGGCAGAAAGTTCCCTGCCTTCAGTTTGCAAGCAGTATCTCTATACAGCTGAGGAAAAGAAGTGTAAAGATTGTCATAACATTACCATCCATGTATAGAAGGGCTGAAGAGCTTTTTACCAACTGTTCTGTCCCTGCCACATTGGATCTGTTTTCTCCCTGCTCAAATTCAGTAGAATCCTGAACAGAGTCTTCCAGGTTGGCATGTCTATGGCCTTCTTCAGAGGTCAGACAAGAAGTATGATGAAGCTATCAAATGCTATAGAAATGCACTGAAATGGGACAAAGACAATCTTCAAATCTTGAGAGATCTTTCTCTGCTACAGATTCAAATGAGGGATCTTGAAGGTTACAGGGTAAGTATACACTCTGCATTTATTATCAGCTTCTAGGGAACTGCTGCACAGGTGGCAAATGGTTTAATGACACCTTGGAAAAAAAAAAAAAACCCAAACCAACCTCAAAACCAGAATTAGATCCGCAGTGTTAAAACTATGTGCTACTCCATGAAAGTAAAAGCAGATGTGCTACTGAGCAATTTCTGTCAAGTATGCAGATTTAATGGCATATTAAATGATTGTTTTTCAGCACAGTGCAGAGTTGTTTGGTTTTGGTTTTTTTTAATATTGTATAATCCGGCTGTAGACAATCCCCAGTCTTTTTATTCTCTTTTGGAAAGATTCCAGCAGGTAAAAGGCCCTGTGTTCAAAAGATGACTGTTACTCAGGCAAAGAAATTTCTGGGGTTTTTTTTAGAATTTGGCCTCTGGATAAATGTGAATACAAATAGATAATTGCTAAACATACAAGGAACATGGGGTTATAGAATGCATTAAATGCTTAGAAGCCAGTAATTCGTGACTGGCCACATGCTGGTTTCTACAGAATGTGAATTTACCCTTAAAACCAGGAATAAGGTGGGGGCGGGGGGGAAGTGTGTGGTTCTTTGCTTTAACTTCCACCCTTTCCTACCTGATAATATTTTGAGTGATCTTTGTACTAGCCAAATTGCTGCAACTAGTTCTAGTTCTTTGTTAGCCCAAACAGTAAGAAGTAGGGGTTGGTTTTTTTCAGTAGGTAATAACTGTTTTCCTTTAATTTACTTGGAAGATCCCTTTCAGGAGTCTGTAACAAAACAAGTAATAACTTTTCCCTCAGATTAAAACACCATGATACTAAGCAAGACTATTGCATCTTCCAGCTGTAATTATCTTCTTGACAAAGAATAGGGATACACTTGCATGACTTATTTTGCCTAGCAGCATTTGTAATGATTTAATACGTATGTACTTCGAAGCTGAATTTGGAACGCCCGTATAGAGTAAATGTTCCTGCAACTCCAAGTATTCTTAATTGCCTTCTGTTCATGAGCAGTAAGACAGGAAAAGCACGTATGTCATACATGAACAAAGTTAGTCTGACTCATCAGTATTCACTTAGACATGATGTGTTATTCTGTGTGTGGGTTGTTGGCTTTTTTTTTTCTTACAGTCAAGGCCACTGTAGTGTTTTAAAGTTCACTCTTTCTTTTGGTTCAAATAACAAAATTAATTTGCATATAGAAAGCCAATTTTTAGTTAGTATTAACTATCAGGATGCTGAAGACAGAGCATTGCCTAATGGTTTCTATAGAGCAGAAGAATAAAGTCAGGAAAATCAGTAGCTACTTTTTTTTTTGCAGGAAACAAGATACCAATTGCTTCAGCTCCGACCTGCACAGCGAGCATCATGGATTGGTTATGCTATTGCTTATCATCTGCTGGAAGACTATGAAATGGCAGCAAAAATTTTAGAAGAATTTAGGAAGACACAGCAGGTAAGAGGAAAACGTGAAAATCCTGTATGGCTTGATGCTTAAGCCAGAAATAAAACTCTGGTTCCTTTTGTGATGGGAAAACTTCATGCTACTTGTTTAATCAAATGAATTAAATCCCAACAGTGTTCTAGAAGGCTGACCTTTCTCATGTGTCTTGCTTTCCCATGTAGACATCACCTGATAAAGTGGACTATGAGTACAGTGAACTGCTGCTGTATCAAAACCAAGTCCTCCGGGAGGCAGGGCTATTTAAAGAAGCCTTGGAGCATCTTTGTACCTATGAAAAGCAGATCTGTGATAAACTGGCCGTTGAAGAAACTAAAGGTAATTACTTGTTGAAGATAAATTTAAACACATAGTATACAATGGGAATGCCTGTTAGCTTTTCTCATCTATTGAAACTTCATCTCTGATTTTTTTTTTTTAATTATTTTTTCATAGATGAATTAATTTATTTCTGCTATGGTAAAGGACTGCTTGTCTTGCATCTGTTCAGTCCCTATCATACTCTTCTCCCAGGTTGATAAGACATCAATAGAGTACAGGAGAAGTGTTCTGAAACTTTTGACCTGATGAGAATTTCAGGCAGAATTGATGTTCTGAAATTCTGTTTGAGTAGTGTACCTGGACACAGGCTTTTATTCCTTTCATAGTGGTCTTAACGGGGAGACCACTTCCTGAAAAGACAGAATCATCTTGGGAAAGAGGAAGGCTTTTAGTATCACTCTTGCAGTGTATGGAAATAGGGTCTTGAGCTGGACAACCCAGCACAGGCTTGTTATACACTTGGATTATAGTAGTACAATAATATTATAACAATGTAATACTTTATCTCACATTCCATAGCTGGAGTTTCAGAGTGATAGAAGTTAATTCTTAGAGCTTTATTAAGTGGTGTGCTTATTTTTAAAGCATGCTTTGCCACTCTTCTGCTTGAGGCTCCTACAGTTCCATGAAACTTTTTTACTCTAAAGTTATTCATATAGATTCATCCCTGTTCCTGCTAACAGTAATCTCACTGTCTTGCAAAAAGAACCTAGGAATTGAGCAGTGACAGAGTTATAGAACTTGTGTGGTGCTTCCTCAAGGAAAATGATGGCAGGTGAATCTTCACTGTTGCTGAACTTGGTTTGTTTAGAAAGGGAAAGGAACATAGATATCACACTATCACAGACCATTTTCCAGACATAATAGCAGGAGGTTTTGTTTTGGGAGTAGGGGTGGGGTTTTTTACTTTTATCTGAAATATCTTTTGCCATACAGTGTTCTTAAGGTGTTAGGGTTTTTCTGTTTGTTGTTTCGTTAGGTTTGGTTTTGGAGTTTTTTATTTGTTTGGTTTTTTTATGGAGGTCCAAGGCTGGTACTGAAGTAGGATTTTCAAATAAAAAAAGCAAAGCCAAAGAAGACAACCCCCAAGCCTTCTAGCCAAGTTAACAGAAAAAAGGATGAAAATGTCTGCACTCTGTGCTTTCGACAAGGTGCAGCTGATGAATTCTGTGGGACACAGCTCCTGTTGTGCTGTTAGCTCTACCTTAGCTGCTGTGCATGCTACGGAAAAGCCTACTAATAAATAAGCGTTGTCTACAAACTTGAAGTCCAAGTACTGGATGAAGTGCAACTGAGAAACATCAAATATAGTATTGGCATTTGCCACCATTAGATTAAAAAAATTGAACTTTGATCTCAGAGAAAGAGTTTAGGTTTATTTTCCAAGTTCTTTCCTTCTCAGTGAGTCAGCTATTGATGTTTTCCCTGGCGTTAGGTACTGCCTGTAGTCCTTACGTTATCCTATCTGGGAAGCAGCATCTCTCGACAAAATTACATGCCAGTTGTGTGACATAGGAAGAAGAGATGTAACACTGACTTGCGTTGTCCTTTTGAAACCAGATGAGAAAATTTACCTTAATCTGGAATGACCTTGGATCACCCCTGGTGTGTAATCTTTTAGAGACTAGCGTTTGCCAGTAGCAAAGCTTTTTAAAATAGGGTTTCCCATTGTGAGATGGGAAATTGACTTCTGTTGTAACTCCAACGTCAGCAAAGTTGCTCAATAGGGTTTTTAGATCTACCTTTTACTTTAAACAGTTGTATCCTGCAGTGAAGCATCACTGGAAGGAAACGCCATATCAATGGCTTGATTTAAAACATTGAAGTTGGTTTCACGAAATACCAGACTGAAGAACCAGTTTGGTTTTTTTGTTATTTGCAGCTTTGCAATTTCAGTTTGGTTTTCAAGATGCTATATACATGAAATACCATGTACTGCTTTTAATTGCATTCTGTACTAAAAAGTACTCTTAAAGTAACCAGTCACTTCAATAAGCAAGGAAAAAAAAACACATGCATCTTGCTTTTAACATGAAATTGCCAATTAAGTTTCAAGAGTTACTGGCCAACTTTCAGAATCTTACTGTCACTGCACCTATTGTCAAAGTAAAAGCCCATCTGTCAGCCAGGTTGTGATGCCACTATGGTAACTTCTTCTAACAAATTAGAAGTTAGATGGAGTTAAGGATTATCTAATCCCTTACTGGAGAGAGATTAGTATTGCACTGCTTCTGTATCTTGTTACTTTTGTGTAAAATCCTTGGAATTTCACACAGGAGAACTCCTGCTTCAGCTTGGCAGACTTGAAGAAGCAGTTGATGTCTACAAAGGACTGCAAGAAAGAAATCCTGAGAACTGGTCCTACTACAAAGGCCTAGAAAAGGCACTTAAACCAGGTAATGATTTGATAGGTTGTAGTAAATAAGCTGTTTCTGCGTGTTCGGAATTTATATATGTATCAAAAACTTGTATTGCTTTAAATAATAAAACTGTCATTTAAAAACATTCCCATTTAAGTTCTGCCTTTTAGTCACTGTATATATAGTGTCATATGACTTTTTTTTTAAGAAAGGCTGGAAGTATTTCTCATATTGTTCTTACCCTGTCTTATTTAAAACCAAAGCAACGAAAAAAAAAGCAGTCGTCTTTGTTTATGGCTGAAAGAGGAGAATTATTTCTTAGAAGATACAGTTTAAGTTATGAATTCTTCTTTTACTGTCTCTGTTATCTTAATTTTATGTTGTAGATGACACAGATTTTGGAAAAAGAGCCATGAGTCTCCTGAAGGTTTTCTGTGTTGAAGATTTTAGCACAGTGATAAGGCAGGAACAATTATAATTTTTTTTTTGTAATTAAGATGAGAGATAAGCAGATATTCTTCCAGTGCTGGAAATTGGAATTTACAGATACTGAATACCTGAAACTATGTCTGGCAGTTTTAAGAAGAGTAAAAGGGAAATTAATTTTCTTTAGGAAGTCTGCACCCATTAGTTGCTATGTATTCCGATTCTGTTCTAACTAGATAAAAATCATTTCCCCCTTCCCTTCCTGACCAAAAAAAAGAAGGAAAAAGTAAACTGTAAAACTCTGTTCCAGCTAACATGATGGAGCGGCTAAAGATCTATGAAGAGGCCTGGACTAAATACCCAAGGGGACTGGTTCCGAGAAGATTGCCATTAAACTTTTTGTCGGGTAAGTGCATTTTTCCGGAGCAGGTAGTGATCAGCACTTCTGTTTCTTAGATACTGATGTTTTAACAGTGTAAATAGCCTGCAATTGATGAGTAATGTTTGGTAAAACAAAATCAACAGGTCTTTTTCCTCTCAAGGTGAAAAGTTTAAGGAATGTCTGGACAAGTTTCTAAGGATGAATTTCAGCAAAGGTTGCCCACCAGTCTTCAATACTTTGAGGTCATTATATAAAGACAAGGAGAAGGTAGGTTTTTTCCCCAACTGTTTTACGTGTTCTACCTCATAGTTATGATGCATTAGAGATAAAGGAAACTTTTTCTAATTCATTGCTCCCTCCATCAGCACTACTGTGTTGTATGGCCTAGTGTATCTAGAAAAAAATCAAGTACAAGCCTTGTGCCAAGTTGGTAAATGTAGAAAGCGAAGATTTACTTGTTTTAATCTGCATAAGTGTTAACCAAGGGAGGCTTGGTCTTAATTTGTTAAAAAGAGGTGAGATGCAGTACATTCCCATATGCATTGTAATTCAGGATATTGCAGAGTTCTCTTACCAAAAAGAACTGGTTAGGGTAACACAATTAGTTGAAATCAAATAACATCTTGCCCACAAATTTTGTTTGGTTGGTTTGTTTGTTTTTTGTCTTGCACATGTAGGTGGCAATCATAGAAGAGCTCGTGATAGGTTATGAAACCTCTCTAAGAAGCTGCAGGTTGTTTAACCCAAATGGTGAGTGCTAAGACTGTCGTACTATATGGAAGTAGTGGCTCGTAGAAGCAATATGTGTCCTTTCCGAGTGGAGAATCAGTGGGAAGTGAAAAAACTGAGATGATGGGGATTCTTCCCCTCCTCCCCCACCCCAAAACACAGATAATTGAAATGTTGGTAAATGGATTATATGGTGTAATAATCAAGACAACATAAATGTTGTTTTAACATATCTTAAAACTTTACAGGATAATTCTTATTATTAAAGACATTTTTATTGAGGTTAAAACGAATTATTTCCCATCTTTGCAGAAACATTAATACAATACTTCATTATGAAGGTCTCACCTACGTTGCCTGTTAGACTTTTCCCATGAATTTAATGCTATAGGCTACAATATAGCCACTTAATACCTGTTTAAATTCATCCAAGCCTTTCAAACACATCTGTGTTTTTCTGCTTTAAGGAAATGGCTTAGTGTTATTTCAGTTCACTTCACTATTTGCTTTTAAATTTCATTCTAATAGACCATGTTCTGCTACCTTAACCATTCAATTATATATATTTGTTCATTTTATATCTTAAACGAAAGAACCAGAACTTTTTGTCTGTCACGGTTTAGGGTCAGGGCAGCCCCTTAAACCTATAACAGACGCTGTTAACCCCCCTCCCTCCCCAGAGGGGAAGAGAAAGGGAATAAGGGAGAGAGACTGTGCGATTAGAAAAGGAAAGTACAACAGCTTTAATGAAAATGACATTAATAATTATAAAAATGGAATCTATACAAATATATACAAAACCAGTATGGAACCCAACCCCCCGATGCTAATTACATCACTGTCACCACTGATGCTGTGCAGGCACCGGGGGAGTCCCAGACTGGGCCCCGCAGCAGACGGGAGCTGTGTTCAGGAGCTGGATTCTGGTACCGGGTTCAGGAACACGCAGATCGGATCGAAGGCAGAACGGACAGAGTCCTCCTTGGGTGCTCCGAGGAAGGAACCGAAAGAGGACCTGAGCCAAGCCAAGCAAAAGCTGGCAAAGCAGTCCAAGAGGGGAGAGAAGAGCCCAGAGACCCTTGGGGTCCCTCAGCTCTAGACCAAATATGGTGTATATGGGCTGGAATCCCTCGCTGATCACTTTAGAGTCACCCGTCCTGTCCGCTCCTCCCTGCAGGTGCAGCCTTTCCCTTTCTGCACCCCGCAGTGTGGTACACAGGACCCAGCAGTGGCCTTGGTCTGCACACCAGTCCTTGGTAGTAACTCTAAACATGGGGGGTTATCACTGCTAGAAGCAGACACTGTCTGTGAGAACAGGCTGCTAACTTCAGAAAGTGCAGTTAATTAGAAGAACTGAGCTGAAAAGTAAGATTACTGAACAGAATTAGTTCTGTTCTCACTCAAACCAGGACGTTGTCAGGACTAGACCCCCACACTCTTGGTTTTTGGTGGTTTGGTTTTCCCCCCCCCCCCCCCCCCCCGCAAGGTGCTATGCTTTCATAGTCAAGGATGAGTAGTGAACTTAACTTTTATAGCTTCAGGAGGATTTGGTTTTCAAGCAGAGCTCTGTAACTTTCAAAACTGACCTGTGTTTAGGAGTGTTTTCTAGGATGCGTTTAGGCAAACTGACGATAAGTTTGGCAAAGGTGGAGACAGAAGATCTTTTTAAAGCGAGCGTTTGGAACAGCCTGTTTTGTTTAAAAATATTCAGGTCGATGGGTTGAAAACGTGTAGGTGCTGAATCTACTGACATCCTTTCCATAGTTACTGTGCAACACTTGTGTTTAGCAGGAATCTTTGCTATACCCTTCATGTAAAACAGTTTTAAGTAAGAACTCTACATCATGCGCTACAGTCCTGCACCTCTGGCTCCCTGATTACGGGACTAGTTGGAACAAAATGCAACTCCCTTCTGACCCACTAACTCTCTTTTCTTCTCGCTTAAAACCACAGTATCAGAAGGGAACAGTATATGCTCAAGTCTTGTCAAACTGTAGACTCAGAAATTCATGGAAGCACTCTCGGGTCTGGTGTGGCAGCCTGATAACAGAGGCAGAATTAACTTCAGAGGCTGTATTGGGAGCACTCTGCTTTTAGAACCTTGTGTTAGTAAACTGAGCTAACTCCATCCATTTTTCTCCCACCAGATGATGGTAAAGAAGAACCTCCAACCACTTTACTCTGGGTCCAATATTATTTGGCTCAACATTATGATAAAATTGGACAGCCATCCCTGGCTCTAGAATATATAAATGCTGCTATAGAAAGTACTCCCACTTTGATAGAACTCTTCCTTGTAAAGGCAAAAATCTATAAGGTAAGTTTGACTTAGTCTTAGTGACCAGAGGTTATTTGTTTGTTATGATTTTGCTCTGAACACTGAACAGTTAAGTTTGTATTAAGCAAGACTTGTGGAGAATCCCTGCAAAATAATTGGGTGGATTTTAGTGAGTTTCTAGATAAGGGTATTGTTTGGTTACTTATGGTTTTTTACTGCATATGTATAAACCCCTGTAAAGCTTTATAAATCAGTAAAGGACAAATATACTGCAAAATGTGAACTCAGTTTACAGTTATATTAGTGATAATAAAAATTGCACCAGTAAATTCAGTTGATGTTTTAAATGCCTTCCACCTGTTCTTACCCCCCTGTCTTTTTTTTTAACTGCTTTTAACAATATCTCAACTACAAGCCATTGTGTCAAAGTGAGATGATACAAAGTGTCCTTTAAGCATTTTCAGGAAAAAAGTCTAGTGCCAAAAAACCTGTAATTCCATGATGAGGGAAAATAATGTTTCTGCTTCTTTTTCTTTAAAGATCTGTTGCATTCCTTGAAAAAAGCTACTTATTAACAAAAAGCCTAAAAAGTTCACTAATTGTATCAAATCACGAACAGAAAAAACATGCGTGTTTTATAATTACTGAATCTAACTTGAATTTCTATCTCTTTAAGCATGCTGGAAATATTAAAGAAGCTGCAAGGTGGATGGATGAAGCTCAGGCTTTGGACACAGCAGACAGATTTATCAACTCCAAATGTGCAAAGTATATGTTGAAAGCAAACTCCATTAAAGAAGCAGAAGAAATGTGCTCTAAGTTTACAAGGGTTTGTTGCATTTAACTATGGCTCTTATGAATAACGTGGGCCCAATCCACTGTGGAATAACTTTTTGTGTTACCTTTTTATTCACCTTTACTGTAATCGTTGAGTTCTGTTTCACAGCAACTGATTGCTTGCTTCTCTAGTGGCAGTCAGTATTGGGGTTTGAATTAATTTAGGATAAGCGTGATTCCATAGTATTAAGTGAAATGTCTAAAGCTTGGATTTGGTAATTTTTGCCAGGTAGGAAAACCAGCACGCACATTTTGGAGAGAACTTCTCAGAAAAATTGTCGTCAAATTAATCTTTGGGTTTAATGTTGATTCTTTAGGTTCCTTGAAAGATCTGATAAAGTTTCCCCATACCTCTTAATTTTTTTTTCCAATGTTAGTAATTTAGACAATTCAGACTTCTGGAACAAAATTTCTATATGGCTACTAGGTGAGAGGCTTTCTGAGATACCTTCCTTTTGTGAACAAGCTTTCATCCCTAAGGCAGTGTTTAACAGTGATGAAGGGAAGCTACTTGTTATATCTTCCATTTGGGTTTTTTTTGTATGTTGCTTCATGTTTCTTTTCTCTCAAAGAGCAGTAAGAAACCTGGAGTCAGGTAGGTTGAATGGGCTGGGGGAAGGAGGAGGGTACTTCTAAGGGAAGGATGTTTTTTAAACAGAGTCTGTGTGCAGACAAGCAGAGAGAGAGGGGAAGTGCTGTTTTATCTAAGCTCAGTAGGTTTATGTGGAGGTTTCGATGCAAAACTGGTGTGAATCTAGGTTAATTGACCTCTCTCAGTGCCTTAAGCAGCTTTAAGACAATGTCCAAAAAAGAAAAGCAAGCATACCACTTGCCCAAACTTGAACTTGATAATTTGATGACGTTGCTCTGTGTTCTCCTTCTCATCTCCTTTTGATCTTGCATCTGGTGCTCAAATGCAAGCTGCTTAATTATAAAACAATAATGAAGGAAGACCTAAATTAAGCATAATGAAAATGGAACTAAAAATTTTTCTGGTTTTTAGATGACAAAATCAGATTTGTTTGAAGACTGCCTTTCTGGTTTAAGGCATTCTCCTTACCCTTCCGTTTGAATATTACCTGTCATTATCTCTGCTTTGGCTCTTGGCTGAGTCTTGAATAGGCTGGTTTTTGCAAGATCAAAGTCCCAAATAGTTGCATGCACCCCAAGTAGCTGACTGTCATATGCCTTCCAAGCTTAATGTCAAGTCTTACAGATCTAAGCAAGTATATATAAATACCAGATTTGAAAGACAGCTGTAATCTCCTTTTTTGACTCGGGAGGTGTCAAAAGCTGCCAGTATTCCTTTTGCCTTGCCACTGCTCTCTAGTACTGAGCACATCAGAAATAACCTGTTACTGCACTTAGCTCAATCAGCAGGTCTCTGGAAGACACAGATGGCAGTCTTAGTTTTAAAAAAAAAAATACAACACAAAAACAACAACAAAAAAAACCAACCCCAAAACCAAACCAACTAAACAAAAAACCTGCAGGTGTTGGTGTCATGCCACATGCTAGGACGTTTCTGCCACTTCATGCTGCAGTGTTTATGCACACAATATTAAAAATACTGAATTAATGTCTTGCCTATCCTAAAGATGAGGAACTGTCTGGTAAATGGTCACTACCTGGCTATTCTTTGTGCATTTCTAAGCCTTCCGATAAGTGGAACATAGAGGAATAATTTATTTTATCTCTTTCTTTTTTGATTGGTTGATGAACAAAGCAAGTCTATCTCAACTCAGCATTTCTGACTTACAGTACTCCAGTTTTGAAATTTAGCATCCTTTTGATAGCCTCTTTATTTGTGCTTTTAATTAGAAGAAGATGAAAGAAAAGGCAGTTTACAAATTCCATGAGCCTTTTTTGGTTTTGAGTTTTGTGTGTGTGTGTTTGTTTTTATAATACTGTGTTTGTTTTCAGGAAGGAACCTCGGCAGTAGAGAACTTGAATGAAATGCAGTGCATGTGGTTTCAGACGGAATGTGCACAAGCTTACAAAGCAATGAACAAATTCGGAGAAGCACTTAAGAAATGCCATGAAATCGAGAGAGTACGTATCTAGTTCAACTGCCTGGGTTGGAAAACACTAACTTAAATGTACCATGCTAATATGTTTTCTTTCTGAGCAGCAAGGATATACTCCATGTAGCTTCAGGAGGGATTTCTTTTCATGTTGGCTACTGGCGGGTTGATTAAATCAACATTTCCTCCTACCAATGCCATTGTAAACTGTGTATTATAAAGAGATTCCATGAAGTCATTTGAAGATCAAGTAAAGAATAGAAAACTCTCAGAAATAATCTTTTTTTTTGGTCAGGTGCATAAAATTAGGCATTTGGGTACAAACCAAGAGTATTATGTGTACTTCAGGTCCAGAAAGAACATGTGTGATCTGACAAGCCCAGTCCTAAAGGAAAGGTATCCCCTTAGTTATTGATAAGCCTCTATATTTTAGAAGGAAATAGTAAATGAAAAAAAAAAAAGGTAAAAAATGATCAGTATCTTCTCCTTCAAAAACAAAATAAAGTAAGCTACAGTTAAAAAGAAGCTATTAGAAATGTAAAGACTTCCTGAAGTAGTAATTCTCTCCAAAGTGTGGGGGATACTTGCACAAATCCATAGCCAAGCAAGCAAAAACATTGGGATGCACAACTTCTAAAAAATAAGTAAGGGTTTGGTTGTTTTTTAAGCACTTTGTGGTCTAGAAAAGAGACCACATAGCTGAGGCTGGCAATAAAATGCTCAAAGAGCAGAACTTTGCAGAGGCCTAGGCCTCTTTGCAAATAGAGAGGCCTAAGGACATTTCCAACACTGATGCTCTTCTGCAGAGGGGACTTGTCTGTGAAATATTCTCAGATTAGAACAAACCAGCAAAGGGATTTGCAGGGACCATATTCAGTTTACACAAATCCTTTAAATTTGTGTAAAACATTTTTAGAAGAATTTGTGTGAGAAACTTCTTAGCGTTGTAAATTGTCTTGGGTGCCAGAAGAGATCAGCAAATGAAGACCTCACTTAGGCCACCCTAAAAAACATTTCTAAGGAATTAAGTCTTTCTGTTTCTTTATTGGATGTATTGATAGAAGATATAGTAAAGATCAGAAATAGGATAGACAAATACATGGTATTTGGAACTATCTACAAAGCTTTTGTAAGAAAAATCAGTGCCAGGACAACAATTCTGCTGTCTTGGTACTAAATCATAAAATGGCACATGAGATGTAATGTTCAACAGTCATTGGTGAAGGAGCAACAAGAAGAATGCTTTGCCTGTGCATAAGTATTAAAATGAGCTATTGCCACTCAGGAAAGAAATCTTGGAACCATTATAGACAGGGCTGCAAAAACTTCTGTGTTGATGCGGAGCAGGAGCCAGAAGGAAAGGGTTGGGAATTGACTAGAGAATTAGTACTTTTCTTCCCTTATATAAATCCATTGTGCTGTTTACATCTGCATATCACACCTTGTTAAAAAAGTTCTGGTAAAATACGTGCCATGGAGTAACCTCAAGGTGAAGAGATTGCAATCAGCTTGTCATTCTTACTGTTTTATCCTTGGCTTGGACAAATCACTCCTGCGTTTAGGATGAAGCGGTTTGAGGTCATAAGTACATGGAGAAGTTAAGAGGAGAATAACTTTTCACTGCTTCTCAAGCAAAAACAAGGGGTATCAAATGACAATGAGGAAAGCAGATCTTGAGCAAAGGGAAGTACTTTGTTGTACCACATGTGATTCAGTGTGGAATTCATTGCCACAGTGTTTAACGGAAATGAAAATTACACTGTTGATGAAAAAAAATTTAAGAGGAGTTCAGAGAAGAAAAATTCTTCAAGTGCTGTTTAAATGCAACAAACATAGAACCTTTGTCCCTTAAACTGCAAATTGTTAGAGGGTCTTTACTGGGAAGAGCTTGTGGAATGGGTGAATTTTGTTTATGAACTAAGGTGCCTTCTGTTTTTTTCACTATCGCTTTATTTTTGGAGCATTTTAACTCGCATTTCTAAAACGATGGATTTGTTAAATGTCAGACTTTGACTAAATTGTTCCTTTGGGGGGAGAGTCTTTTTAAAAAGGAAAAAAAAAAAAAAAAGTCAAGGCTATTATCTGATTGCTAATACCTGCTCAATAACGTTATTTTATGTTGTCTCAGCATTTTGTAGAAATCACAGATGACCAGTTTGACTTTCACACTTACTGTATGAGGAAGATTACCCTCAGGTCGTATGTGGACTTGTTGAAACTAGAAGATGTACTTCGACAACATCCCTTCTACTTCAAAGCAGCACGAATTGCCATAGAGATCTATTTGAAACTTCATGATAATCCCTTAACAGATGAAAATAAAGAACACGAGGCTGATACAGGTATTCAACCTCAGGATTTATTAACTGTGCAAATTCACCAATTAGCGGATATTTTATGAAGATCCAGCATTCTTACAGGTGTCAACTCTAGTAGCCAAAAATAGTTTAGTAACAACTTTTTAAGTAGGCAGATTGAAGCTTGGCCTGTACATAAAAGTAGTTGTTCTACTGAAAGTTAAACTAATACATGTTTTCATTTTGGTTATTATAAAACAATGTTGCGGTTTGGATTTTAATTCCTCAGTGAAAAAATGTTTGTGTTGTGAAGCATCTGAGCAACCATGGAATTCTCCTGGTTGTTGGTCTGTGAAATAGCTGATTGCAGCAGTTGTGCTTGGTGGTAGCTCTTTCTAAGCTTTTTTAACAGTATGTAAAAATTTTACTAGGCGGCAACTTAATTTTTATCTCCTGTTTCTGATGTGAAAATGATGATTAAATCCATAATTTTCTCTCTTTTGTCTCCTGTCTGACTGGAGAGCAACTCAAGTGACTTATGGCTTGGGGCACCTCAAATGGCATGAATAGACGCTATTGAATCCTTCAAGAGGGAATATGTCAAGTTTCAGTATTTCTCATGTCAGTTCATTTGTGTGGCTTCAAGTTCAAATGAAGACAAGTGGAAGTGTAATAGAATTTATTGTAGCCACTTTCTGATGTTTTAATTTATTGCTTTAATTGTCAGGAAGAGCAGATCTGAATATGAATCAAATAAAGATGTCTGTAGGGCATGAAAAGCAAAGCTGGAACTGTCTGTGCCAAAGTGTGACTATTTCACCTTATTTTTGATAGACAATTTACTATGTTAAACACAACTTGTGTGCACTTTTATTCCTGGCATTGGATTTGTGGAGCTGTGCGTTGTCCTGACTTCACAATGGAATTTATGAATTATGAAGCAGCAGCATAGACTGTAAAATAACCTATTGAGAGTAAATAAGCTTTTACAAATGTAATGGTAGCATTACTAGTTAGTAGATGCAATTTGAAGAAGATGAGAGTGTCTAACATTTGCCTGAAACCGTTATTATTAGACATCAACCTTGTCTGGTTTTGCCCTTTGCGTGCGTACAGCGAATATGTCTGACAAGGAGCTAAAGAAGCTACGAAATAAGCAGAGAAGAGCGCAAAAGAAAGCACAGCTGGAGGAGGAGAAGAAGAATGCTGAGAAAGAGAAGCAACAGAGGAATCAGAAAAAGAAGAAAGATGATGATGATGAAGAAATCGGAGGACCGAAAGAAGAACTTATCCCTGAGAAATTGGCAAAGGTGCTTACTAATGTAATAAAGTCATAGAAATTTCTAGAAAAGTTACGGTGAACACCCATGTAACTTAAAAGCCATTTAGATAATTTGCTTATTTTTTATATGCCTTCCCTTCAGAAGTGGCATTTTAAAAGTAATATTTTTGTAGGAATAGTTGGTTGGCTATACTTCAGTGATACAATCACAGCTCTTTTTTTGCCTAGTTCTCAAAGGCAGTGGTTGAAGTCATAGACATTTGCTACAGGTGGAAATACTGTGGTGTGTGTATTGCACTAACTTCTTGATTATACCCTATTTCTAGTTGAGCAGATGGAAGTCTGTTCTGTATGTAAGGTGATTATCATTTGCTCTTTATGTCCCATAATTTTATGTATTAAGTATAGACAACCTGTGAAAGAGAAGGCATTGAAACACTGGATGCTTTAGGAGCATTTGTTTGTGTTTGTTTTGAACGGAGGGGGGAAAAAAAAGGGATAAAGAAGCTGTTTGGAAATGATAGTAGACTAGACTGCGGTGGATTTTGAGATCTGAATTAAGAACTGTAGAGATATTTAAAGGGGAAGTTACCCAGAAGACTAGTCCTGTGCTAAAAGTTGGACCTGTAAGGAACAGGAAAACACTTGAAAAAATGTGGGGAGAGATAATGGAAAAAACAGACAGTGAAAAATCTGTAGTAATAGTAGTATAGTTTCCAGGTACCAGTTGGTATTTTCATGTTACACATATAAGGAATATTGGCTCTTGAGGGGCTGATACTTGAAAGTTGAGACAGCAGACTTCACTCTGTAGCCAGAAAACAAGTGACTTAAACTTGACTGTTCATGTAAGAATATTGTCAGTATTTGCATTGTTCAGCTCACTGGTTGCAAGAAGCAGCACTCTAATTGTAGTGCTAGTTAAGACTCACGTGGTCCCAGTGACATGGAATGAAGTTGAGCTCTGGAGTAGAGAGATGTAGTGGGATATCCCAGGAAAATCGAGGCACTTCCCAAGATTATAGGGAGTAGTTGCATGTGTATAATCATTCCTTTGGCAAGTCTTCCCTAAGTATATTCTAAATTTAATATCAGAATCATGATCTAGACAGTTCCAAATTCTGTTTGATCCTAGTGCCATGAGACTGTTTCTGACGTGGCTGGACACAGTTTTCCTGAAACAGTTGCCTCTGGATGACTTTTGATATGTAGCTTTGGTATTAAAGGTGTAGCTTTGAAATCTGCTTTATTATAGGTTCCAGATAGTTTAAGTGCACAGTTGTGGCTGATCTTTGTAAACTCAAACCAGCACATAAAAATGATGCAGGTTCTAAAGCTGCTGCAGTATATGGTTAGCAGGAACTCCATAAGGTGTCCCTTGTTGCCTTCAACTCGGTAATGAAGGCATTGCTTCACTGTTACTAAATCGTTACTGACAGACAACAGTTAAATTTTGTATCTGTTTCTTAAAGAGTGGCTTATCTTTATATAAATGTACACATGAAGGCCAGACAGGTTTAACCTCTGTCTGCAAGAGATCTGTCTATAAGGAATCTTTGCACAGGATTAATTTGTGTTAAAGTTGTCCATTTACTGGGCTGCATTAGGGGATCAAGATCAACAGACAGTTAGTTCAGGCTTGCTGTTTGTGTCTGCTCTGGGAATGGCACTGTGACCTGGCAGCTCGCAGGAACCTGTGTGAAGCTCATGTGAACAGGCTGTGCTAGGTGAGAAGCAGTCCCTGGCCAGCATCAGGCCCATGTGTGTAGATTGGCATGGGGAGCCATACTGCCCGTGACAGGGCAGATTCAGCTGCGGCTGTCTTTGCTGCTGATGTATGATAGAAGGCAAAGACTTGTATCTCTGTAGGAGAATGTGATTTGTAACCATCACAAAGCAATTTTTTAGACTCAACTGTCTGCGTGAGTGAAAGATGTAAAACTTGCAGTGAGTTTATAAGCATCTTACACATTGTCCTATGAGAATAACTCTGGTGTGACTCAGAAATAGCTACGTCTGTTGTAGAGTTATTAGGTTTAAACTTTGTGACTTAGTTCTGTGTCACTTCCTTGAATCTGCAGGTTGAAGCACCTTTGGAAGAAGCCATTAAGTTTTTAACACCCCTGAAGAATTTAGTGAAGAACAAAATAGAGACACATCTTTTTGCCTTTGAGATCTATTTTCGAAAAGGTAGGTGAGAAAACGAAGGAAAGCAAGTAATTTGCAGTTCCTAAAGATGTGTGTTAGAATTTAAGCGAAAGCAGTCAGTCCCTCGTGAGACACACAGTTTTTCATTGGACTGACACCTCAGCCACAAACATCCTAAGTTTGAATATTTGGTGTTTATCCACTTACTTTGCTGTGTTTAAATGTGTAGTGATGAGACTGTAGCTAATCCTCCCAGCTTACATTTGCCCTAGTTATTTGTTTGTCTGCAGAACTACATGCTGTGAAGAGGCAGTGTACAGTTGCCAATGAGAACTGGTCTTTTGAAACACTTGACTTTTTAATTCTTTTATCAGTAAAATACTGTGCTTTAAGAACTTAATATGTACAGATTTACTTATTAGTTTCTAACAGCCTTAATTTACTGGTTAAATAAGTGTTAGGAAAAATGGCTGTTGCAATACACTCAGCTTTGATTTCTTTTGATCACTCTCATTTCGAATGCTAAATACTCCTACAACTTCACACTGACAGTTCCCACTGCAGGTGTTTGAACATTTGCCAACACTTTCTTTTCCAGAGAAGTTCCTTCTGATGCTTCAGTCTGTGAAGAGAGCCTTTGCTATTGATTCTAGTCATCCTTGGCTTCATGAGTGTATGATTCATCTCTTCAGCAGTGGTAGGTATCAGCCTGATATCCATGCTTCCAAATGATGCCTAACCCCACATACTGCCACTGATTTTATAGACTTTTAGGATCATTCATTCAAAATATTTAATACACACATTAGAAAGCTTTTTAAACAAATGATTAAGGCTAAAATTAAGTATGTCTATTATGACTGCAGCTGGATTGGGTAGCTATTCCAGCAAGTATTACTGAGTCTTTTTAAGACTGTGGGTAGTATGGTGAACCCCTGGAAGAGTGAGTGAAGAAATGGCAAATGCAGAGTGAGCAGTCTGACTTTTCTGCTGGCAGCCTGTATCAGCATGTGAGGAGATGGTTCAGAATTCTGTCCTTTCTGTTAGGAAGGAGGTTGGAAGGATTCTCTCTCTTTCCTTGCCCCAAAGGTCACCATCCTTCCTGTTGATGGCTACAGAGTAGATATATTTAAGAACAGATTTCTGTGACCTCAGTCTCTTAGCCTAATACATTTTAATCTGTAAGGGGGAGAGTGTATTGGAGTAAAAAGCCTGTAACTTTTTTTCTGAGCATCAGAAAACTGCCACAGTTAATTTTTTTCCAAGATGCAGTTATTTACCTTCTTGAATTTCATGGATCTTTGATATTTTTTCCAGTTGTTATATTACTAATGTAAACATTACAAATATTAAAATAAATAAATTTATTAAGTCAGTTTTACTGTGATTACCTGTTCTCATCTCAGTTAACTTCTATTTTTCCAATTGAATAGTATCTGAAAGTAAGGATCTGCCTGATGCGGTTAGAACAGTGTTAAACCAAGAAATGAATCGGCTTTTTGGAGCAACTAATCCAAAGAACTTCAATGAAGCTTTCCTTAAAAAGAACTATGACTCACTACCACATAGGTTATCAGGTATTTTGGATTTATCGTTTTTCCTCCCCTGCTTCTGTATCTTCTGTGCTTATCTAGCAGTGGCATCTCAGTATTAGCACTGGTGATGTAAAAGTCACTCTTTCTGTCAGGAATGCTTTTTCTTCTCTCTGTTGCTGTGACATCAAGACCACCAGCTTGTCTGTGGCTTTCTTTAATTTTTTTTTCTATATGCTGCTAAAATACCAATTTTTTGGTGCTCTCTGCTCTGTTTTCCTTTGTGATGTGTGCTGAATGTACAAGACAACTGTAACTGTATTTAATGCCTCTGTGCAATAGCCTGTTTGAGCTCTGGTATGCCAACTAGTATTGCCAAGTTGCTCAGGGGTTGTTTTCCACACATGTGTTTGAAGAGGCTGACTGCCAAGAGAAGTGTGCTGAATGCTCAGCAAGCCAGGTACCACCCAGAGCTGTTGGTTTGCCTAACAGGAGGAGTTTAGATGGTGCTGCTTACCTGTTACAAAAGGCTGGCTGTCAATAGTGGCCACGTGTTACAGTGGGTACCAGATGGGAAACAGGATGTCAGCCACCCAGGGGAGCAGCATTACTGTTGTGGCTCAGACCTGGCCAGGAAAAGCAGTGAGTTTACTCCTGCATCCTTTTTGGCATTGAGTTCCTTCAACTACATATGCGCCCTGGGACTTGGAACTGTGTTCTGGATGTGTCTTGACACTGCATTATAACCAGAGCTCTGTGTGCACATGTCTTCTGTGCCCTCTTTTCTGTGTGAAGGAGATATGAGCAGTGGTGCTGGAGGGACCATGGTGTGTTGCAGCAGGGTCTGATTTGTTACCTTCACTGCCTGGGATTCTGTGGTACACTGCAAAATGCTCCACCCTGAAGGACAGACAATGCCTGATTGTTTCAGTGCTTTGAATTAATGGATGAATAGTGGCCTTAAAGCTAGCCTTCTACTTGCTTGGCTGTCCAGCTTTAATGTGCCCAGTGGTTCCATATATGCCCTCTTAATCATATTATCTCTATTTTATGTTGATATGTAAGATGATTTTGGTCATCCACTGGGTGATTAAGTTTATTTTTTCTTCCTGTAGCTGCCAAAATGATGTACTATTTAGATCCTTCCAGTCAGAAAAGGGCAGTGGAGCTGGCAATGACCCTGGATGAATCCCTCATTAACAGAAATCTTCAGGTAACATATTTATAAATTGTAAACAACTTCTGCTGTATCTGTGAAAGCTTTATGCGAGTTACAGAGGTAAGAGGAAGCTGAAACGATTCCTGTACCTTATGGTAAGGAGGTTGGCTTATCATATGAGAGAAAGGGGAGGTATCAGATTCCTCTGAACTGAAATGTTCAGTGTTCTTTTTGCACCTTTAATTTAGTTCTGTCACAGTGTGAAAAAAACTGGCTAGCAGCAGAAGCCATGTTATTGCTGCAGGTAATGAGAAAGCTTGGTAAACAGAAGAGAATTCACATGACAAAAGATAGTAAAGCTCCCCAGGAAGAAAAAAATTGTAGCCTATCTGAGCTGTATCTGTTACCCAGGCAACTGTTCAACAGGAAAAAGCTAGACTAAGGAGTGGCTCCAACTCCATGAGGGCTTTCCACATCCATGCCCCTGCAAGCTGTGTGAATTATCTTAGCTTTAATAAAAGTTACATATGCACCTTTTGGCCATAGTATGTAATTAAGTAAAAAAGCTTACCAGATTTTTAAACTGCTTCATTCCAGTGGTCATGGAATAACCTCCCTGTGCCACTGCCACCATGCCCCTTTCCCCTCTTCCCCCACCTTTATCTGGGAAGACTTAGCAGTTCTCCATTGCAGCTCAAACTATTTGAGGAAGGTTTGGGTTTTTTTTCTGTAGTATTTTCATGTGTTTCTTATAAAGAATTAGTAAACATGTTTTTTTAATTCCTGTGACCACATGTAGGCAGAACCATCTGACAAAGCAGAAAGGGAAAAACTGTCCTTTCTTTTTTCTAGGCTTTTCTAAATTATCTCTGCATCCCAGACTGTTTCATTTGGTATCACTAAGTGTATCCAGCACATTTTATTACGAGAGAGATTCCTAGGCAGGTTGCACACACTTAAGGATATTTCATTTCTCTCCGTTGCCCTGGCACTTTATTTCTGTATCGTGTTCTTTATCTCTGGTGACACAAGAATTTTTTATATCTCTTGCAAGTAAAATGTCTGAACTTTCTAGTCAAATCATTCTCCTGTGGGGGAAAAACCTAGGAAATGTCTCTTTGGAAATATACTGTGGTCAACAGAACCTTGCTTCTGAATGATTTTAAGTTGACAATAGAATCTTTGGACAAAATACAAGGGGAAGAAGAGACAAATTAACATCCTAAGCAAGTTTATAAATCATGTCAAAGATTCAGACCCCTTCTCTAGCTGATCTGCTCATGGAACACAAACTCTCATCTTTTATATTCTAAGTACACGTTTAGCACTTATCATAAACTGTTTACTTGCTATGGGGTGTTACTGTTTGAGCAGTCTCAAAGATCAATAGATTTATCTATTATTTATTTATTATATTTATTATTTATTATATACTTATTATTTTTTAGTCTACTTTTTTAGGCTATGGATAGACTTAGAAAACAAAAATTAAATTGCCTTCATCAACATTCTTCTTGCCTCATAACTGTGGGTTTTGCCTGAGACGGGGATTCTGGGAACTGGGCTGCAGAAAGATTAAAATGTAACCAAAGTGCTTGGTTGGTTTAGAGGTGTTACCTCAGTAGGACTAGAAGAAGCATTTACTGGCTGAGCAGTGGTTGAAGATGACGTGTGCAGGGTTGTGATAAAACTGGACAAGTCCAATTTAAGCACTCTTGTTGCCAACTTAAAATAACAACAGTTGGGAGGTCTACTGAACTTGTAGGAGGCAAACTGCAAGTGCCCCCAAAAAACAGGAATCTGAAGCATTTGTTGAAAGGTATTCTAATGTGCATAGAGGTGGAATTCATTGCACTCCATTTAAGTAAAGACCAGGTGCATCAGGGTGCATTGCAGGCAGAAAGTCAGATATATTTGACCTTCTGTGGCTGCTAGTGTCGCCAAGAGCACACGTGAGGGGAAGGGGTTATTGGAGAGACCTTCATAACTCTGCGTCAGGAGGACAGAACAGTTAATCTCAACACACAGAAGAAATAAAAGCTACAATAAATGTCAGAGGAGTGCAAAACGAGTAGCTAATGCTGGCATAGGCAGCATTGGCGGGGGTTAAGCACTGCCGGGCTTTAGTGACACTCAGTAGGTTGGCTTCTCATGTTTGGAATGAAAGTTGGGTGGAAAAAAACCCAAGAAATGTCCTTTTCCTTTTCTAAATCATGAACAAAAATGCAGATATAGCTGAAGGATGTGATAACATCCGAGTAATGTGGTTTGATTCACGAGTTACAGGCACACGCCAGTAAGTCGCAGATTCTTAAATTTTAAAAGATGGATTTTTTCCCCTACTGGGAATGTTTTCACATCTAATTACTGTTATTCAGTAGCTAGTGCTATTTTTATGTTTTATTTTACACCATATTTATATTTTACATTTTGATTTATTCCACAATTCTCTGAATTCTGTCTGAAAGCACGTTCCCAAAAGTCATTATTAGGAAATCCTGGTCTATATTCTGGAGTCATTAGTTGTCTTTGCAAGCGCTGAAGTTCAGATGCATGTTGTGCGTCACCGAAATGTTCACTGTATCCCAAGGCTGGGAAGATGGGGCACCACAAACCCAGAAAATATATTTAATTGCAAGTAGGCCTGGTTCTTATTGGTTGTCTAGTAATGATCAAATTTTTCGTAAGGAAATCAGGAGCAGGTGACAGATGAGTGTTTTAATTTTCAGTCAAGATTACAAGCTGGTTTTTAATTCCCTTTTCAAACATGATTATTTCCGCTCAGGCTAAAAAAAAAGTGTCGTTTGATCTTGAGAGAAATCTGCAAAGAATAGTTTCCTTTTTCCTTGTAGCATTGCATTTCTGACTTGTCAGCGTTGAGATGAATGTTTAAGAAGCCGTAACATCTGTTTATTTTTTCTTTTTAATTAGACTTGTATGGAGGTATTAGAAGCTTTATGTGACGGTAGCCTTGGAGACTGTAAAGAAGCATCTGAAACTTACAGAGCAAATTGTCATAAGCTTTTCCCTTATGCTTTGGCTTTCATGCCCCCTGGCTATGAAGAGGATATGAAGATCACAGTTAATGGAGATAGTTCTGCAGAACCTGAAGAACTGGCCAATGAGATATGAACAACTTTATTGGAAAAAAAAAAAAATTACATTGGACCGTATCTGGTGTATAATATTTTTGTCACGCACCTGCTGAATTGTTTTAACTTACACAGAGAACAGAAGGAAAAACAAAACAAAACAAAAAAGTTGCCTTCAAGTAGTTTTACTTTTTTTTGTATCCTGCTGACAAAGTATATATATAAAATGTCTAACATATTACTGGATAGAGGTTGTTCGGTTTCTTAAAAATTAAAAGCTGCTAAAATTGAAGAAAAAAAACCCCCACCCTTCTCCTTACCTACCCACCCATGTTTTTAAACTAATTTATATGAAATCTGGAGGCGTCCAGCCCTCAGAGCAGGTGTGTGGCAGAAATATTACTTAAAATTTGTCTTGTGAGATTACTGTTATCTCAGACAGCAAAAATGCTGTTTTAGCACTGGATTCTTTCACTGAGCACAAAGAGTTGATGGGGCTTTAGCATCTGACTGATTTTGATACGGGGATGATTCTGTCCCTAGGAAGTATGCAATGTGAATCAGAACATACAGAGAAACCCACAACGCGCGCGTGAGGTTGTGGATGCTGGGACATACCGATACCAAGCAGAATTAAGAAACATAGTGTGTTCAATAAGCTTGTTGTGTCTCTGAAATTCACTGTACACGATCAGTTTGGTGTTCTTGCACCACAGTTTTTAACGGAAGGAACCAGTTAAAACTCTCGCTCTCTTGGAATGAAACTGGGGGTGGGGGAGGGGGTTGGGGTGGGGAGAATCATTGCCGTTCTCCAGATGAATCTATCAGCATAGGTTGGCCAAATTTTTTGTTTTTTTAAAACTGTAATGCAAGAACCAAATAAAATTATGCACTGTGATGTGGCACCAACTAATTAGAAAGATAGCATGCATTTTTCACGTAGAGCGAAAACAAACTGAGAACATACTATGGCTTGAAGTGGCAAAGAGGAGATCTCCTGACTACCATTTTGACTGATCAAGAGACTAATAGTTTAAAACCTCAGCAGGCCTTGTTCACGTTATGCAGAAAAAAAAATAAAAAATAAAAAAGTGCTGCAGTTTAGATACCTCTGGAACTTTTCCACAGTGTCACAGGTTTGTAATACTTGAAGCCCTACATTTCTAAGAATATATTTCTTGCTCAGTTGTTTCAGGCAAGCCCAAGACTTTGTAACTTTTAAGGGGCCCAAGAGTTTTTTTTTTCAATAACAGACCAGCTTCTTATTCCTGCAGTTACAGATGTAATTTCCTTTGTCAAACATAAGGTACCAAATATAATGCAATAAAATGTTTTGAAAAACAATTGTGTGAATATTTAAACCAATCTCTGTTGTACTTTGCAAATGAATGGGTTCACTAGAGTGCAGCTCAGGGTTGGCTTACTGTGCTGTCCAGTTACGCTAATAATGTCACTGCTGATGGGTGGTTGTTGACTATAAAGTGCAAATGCATTATATGTAAATACTGAATGTCTGGGAAGTCCTATAACACCGAATGCTTTACTACTTGGCTTTTCAGTTCCATCGATGTTACGTTGAATTTTTGTTTTCCAAGTCAAGCTTCAGTCTATGAGTCTACTGTGTTAATAATATAGATAAGTGCTCAAATGTGTTTTTTTTTTAATAGGCTCATCCTACAAAACAGAGCAGAAAATAAACTACAGCTTATAAAGTGAGTGCCTTCTTTGCTGCAGGAGTTCAGTTACAGAGTTATCTGTCGTGTTGGATACACAGCCTTCTCTTCCACGTCACGGAACGCAGTGATTGCCATGTACAGTTTAGAAATCCAGGAATACTTGCTGGCGTTTGTGGTTTTCTAACTGTCAGAAGAACAGATTTTTGTTTCTTGTGTATTCAGCCCCACCTTCTTTTCACAGTTAGACTATCCCTGTGTACGTTTGCAGTGTAGTTCATGTCAGAAATGTAAGTTGTATCGCTATATTTGTATATTTAATCTGCTGGGCTTTTAGGGACTAGAATACCTATAGAGCCTTTAACCGACTCTGGTATTTATGTCTGGATCTCAGTCTTTTCTGCAGCCTGAGATACTTGGAATGCATGTCTTCTGCAACTACTGAAGATGGTTCAATCTTGCCTACACAAGCTATGAGCTTTTGGCCTTGCCTCTGAGTATTGCTGCCGTTTCCTTGGCTTCTGATGCTTAGCTAGAGGCAGACGAGTGCTTACTCTTTTTAACAAGATTGGGAATTGCATCGAGCAATTTTATTTCCTTTTTTTCTAATTCTGTTTTTTTGGGTGCTGCCTATAAATGGGATTATTTCCTTTACTTTTTCATTGCCTGTTTTGTGTTGAAATAGATGAACGTAAAGCAAGAAGTTACTTGTTACCTTTCATTATGCAAGTGGGAAAGGATATTTCTGTGAGCCTTCCAGAAGCCTCCATCTACACCTCTCTTGTGATTTCCCCAAAGACGACTTCATAACCTTGCTGAAGGGCATCCATAGTGCTTCGGAGATGATGCTTTTGGATTAAAGAGGTTCCTTATCTCCTTCCAGAAGACTGCAATCCCAGGAAATGAAACTTAAGAGTTTACCTGAAGAAGGTTTGTTAATTGGCAAAAGAATTGCTGTTCCTTCATCTTTGCTTTGCTCCTGCCAGATGCGATGCTGACTTCAGAGGAAGAGTTTTTAAGAGCTGGAAATGAAGTTACAATCCAATGCAATTGAGGCTTGTGAAGTAGTAGTACAGAGGGTTGTGCTACAGTGAAAACGTCTTCGCACACCAAGATCCAAAATTCTGATCATAGAGGCTTGGCTGCCAAAGTAGGAGTGCAGGGATTGCAGTCATGGCCAGGGTGACCCAGAACAGTGGCTTACTAATGACATACATTTGATTCTTTGATTCATGGTTTGATTCTTCATGATTTTCACTGCAGAAGGATGTTTTCACGATCAGTGGAGCCACTGGTGATGACATATGCCATGGATATCTTTCCTGGAGAAAAAAACAATAAAACTCAGACACCAAATTTTCCCTAGATAGAGACTGTAGATGGTGCAAATGTACACTGCATAAAGCAATCCCAGAGTCAGAAGTGGACTTGAAATTGTAAGTAACAAAGTGGTTGTTTCCCCCAAGATGATAGGCGAGGTACTCACATTTTCCACCAGAGGGTTGAGACGTGGTATGTGTAAACAAACAGGTAAAATAGTCTCAAAGTGATCTTTTTCAGTAACTCATTTTGTTTCTTTGCATCTTCAATGCCTTAAAAGCCTCTATATTCTTCTATAGTTACACTGGCACTTTTTCTGGGAGAGATCTTAATACTTCCATGTCCACAGGGCAGGAATCCTGTCTTGACAAGCAGTGTGTCAGCCAGAATCCAAACAGAAATTTGTTGTTTTTCTTTCTTCTAGCATAGGGAGAAAGTTCCAAGTTTCCTAGGGAGCTCTCTAGGGCTAGATGAGGTATGTATAATTAGCCAATCAAATCTTCCTTTAGTATTTGCTTTGGTCTGTGTTTCCAGGTCCAGAGGTGCTGCAGCTGTACAGTACACCCTGAAGTGTAGCACCTCACTTGCTCTTCAGCCAGGTTGATTTGTCAGTGTCCTTGCAGAAAGAGAGCCCTGGTGAGAGTAGGCGAGATCAGGCCTGAGTAACCAGGGGCACAAATTTCTGTATTGCGTGAGCGAGTTCAAATAAGGAAACTTAAGATCTTTGTCTAACGTGATGCCTGTGAAGGGTCGGGTAGTGGAGCTGTGGTTCCTGCAGTGCTAGCATCCCCTGCACACGCCTGTCCTTGGGACGTGTGCCACTAGTGTGAACAAAACCACTTGATAGGGTGATCTAGCTTAGTGTACCTGAATGAAAATCACTTCGTTTTTCCTTTTTGTGATTGCTTTAATTGGGTTTTTAAGTGTTTGGGTAGCTAGCTAGCTTGGAAGTCTTTCCCTCTAAGAAAGTTTGCTCTAAAAATGCAGTTTTGTACCTAAATGGGAATGTAAAATAGCTGGAGCTGTGTGCAAGTAGGAGTTCACGCCTGTCTGATTGCATACTGCTTTGGGATTCTGTGGAGGGAAATTATGCAAATGTAGTATAATTAGTCATATGGGTAAGGAATCGAGCAGTCTAAAAGCTAATTAATGTAAGTTAGAAATTCAGCTGGAGGAAATGGTTGCTGAGCTTGGGGAAATGCTCTTGCTTGCAGGAGCGTTGCACTCGTGAACTGCTCTTGGATGTGGTGGAGGACTATGGGCACACGCTTTCACAGACCTCGCCTTCTCACCGTTATATTTCCTGGAAATTAAAGCTGCAGACTACAAACACCAGTTTTAATGTCCGTTTTGGGCAGAGGCTCTGGTTCCCGAGAGCATACAGCCAGCAGTGGGAAGGGCAAGGAGCAACTGATAGAGCAGCTTGGGAAAAGGAGATTGAAGTGAACTGTAAGGAGGTGGCATAATAGAAATTCCATTTTAGATGAAGTATAAAGTAGATTTTTTTTTTAATACTAGAGAGATTACTGAAGCTGTAAATACTATAAATGCAGTTTTCCCAGGCCAAGGAAGCTGTTAATGTATATTATTTCTAGAGTGGTACGAGCAAAAGTAGTATGTTCACAAAGATTCTAGCTTTGTATGTTGGTCTTCAAGTAAATCATGGTGGAAAACCCAGAGGACAAAGATTGTCCAGTTTACAAGGGACCATATCAAAGGGTTTGTAAGAATACGGCGGGAGAAATATTACTAGAAAATCCAAAGCATCTTAGAATAGCTCTCCTAAGATGTTGGTTGTTTTAATTGAAAATGTTACACCTGCTAACTGTTCATCACAAAAGGAAAAAAGTACTACAAAATATTTCTGCCTGGCACTGCCCATTCAATATCTACCTCTACGAGTCCTAGTCTAGTTCAGCCACTGCATAATTTTAGACATTTAGTATATAACATAAAAAATACAAGTGTCATTTACCTGGTTGGTGAGCAAATGGATGATGATGGGTAACGTTTAGTTTTAAACTGTAATGCAATAAACCACAAACTTAGTGACAGTCCTGTTGTTGGTTCAGTGCAGCAGCATATTTATTGCCTCATTGCTGATCCATTAAAAAAATAAATAAATTCTTAATTATCAATTCCACCAAGTTACTTGCAATTGTACTGGGATTTGCTTTCCCTTCCAGCCTTCCTAACTGGTTAACAATGTTGTACTGTGTTTTTACGCTCTTCTCTGGTGGTAGCAAATATCAAAACTGACAGGAAGTCAATCAATGAATAAAAATGCTGAGTTCTGTTTGTAAATGAGTACTAGTGTTTCCTTGTAGGCTTCACCGTCCTCCTTAGATGCCTACCACCTTTCTAGTCAATGATCCCTTAACTAGTTCCCTTCATTCCCCATCATCTGGGGATTGTAAACTGGGGTGTGGGTCTGGCAGAGGGGGGAGGGGGGAAAATCCATGGGGAAAGGCTGTGGCTCTGTTCAAAGTCAGGCTGGAAAAGAACCGCCTCAGCAAGGAACTGTCTTTCCTACTTTACAAACTCATTGTGCAAACATATGGGAAGACCTTACAACTTTCAGCCACAAAGAGCTAATATGGGGATTTGGGAAATGCTCTTGCTGAAGGATCGAATACAAGGGGTTGGAGGGGCAAGCTCAATGAAGAAGCACTTGCTGTTTTCCTCCGGTCTGGTTTGAGAAGGGGGAAGTAATACATCTCAGTAGCCTTCTCTTTTTTGCCCATAAGCCCCCACAGCTTTCCTGCCCCAGTCTCCCTGAAGGTCTTGTGGTTTTAATAGGTCAGCAAGGTAATTGGGTAATGCTGACAACGTGGAGCTGAAGTCACTATCTGGCAGCTGACACAGCATTAAAATAACCTGTAGTGTTAGGAGCATGGGACAGTTGAGATTATGAGGGGGGAAAAAAAAAGTTTACTGCATTTAATGAACTGTTCTAATTAGCGCTGTCTATAGCGCACAGAGAAGGCTCTAGCAACTCTCAGGTCTGGTGTTCTGTTGTATGTGCCTGGGGTGGGGGGGTGAGATACTGAAGCCGTTCCAGCAGTATTCTCATGTCTGGGGTAGGGGTTGAGATACTGAAGCCGTTCCAGTAGTATTCTCCTTCCCCCCTTGGCTGTGAAATACGAGCTCGGAGCAGGATGGGCTGCTTTGCATGGGTTGCAACCTACTGAAAAACAGTGTGTTCCAAAAAACTAGCATCCTTTGCTTAGCAGTGTCCTTAGGAATTTCATTTTAATTTTGTGACCAGGGAGGGGCATTTGTGCTGGGTAACTGCCTGCCTTGAGATTTTAATACTTCCAGACTTCACCCTTCCATTTCTGGGAAGAGCACCTCGTGATCGCTTGCAAGAGGACTTAAAGCCCAGAAGATTGATGAGGAGTTAAGGTAGTCTGGCAGTTCATACCTAATTTCATCTGCGTAAATCTGTCAGGCCTGACTCTTTTCATCAGTATCCTTTTATTCCATCAGGTATAAAGGATCTTCCTACCTTGTCATTATGCTTCTGGAAACTGTTCTGAAGGTCCCACGTGCAGCAGCAGAAAGACAACTCCTCTCTGCGTTCACTCTGTCCCTCAGAACACTGAAGGCATGCATGCTAATTGCCTAGTGAGTCCCCTTGCTGCAACTATCAAACCTTTTAATATATTAAACTGCTTTTATTAATTATCTGCTAGTTTTGCTTGCAGTTGTCTTTTTCATCTACAAGCATTTTCATAAAGTTGAGGGAAATGTTGGCCTCTAGCTGTTTACATCATGCTGTTCAAGTTTGGGTTGGGTTTTCTTGGTTTTTTTTTTTTTCTCATAGGAATCACCAAATGTTCATAATTCTGCATCTCACTTTACTTGCAGTATCAGTGAGATAACCGAAAAAATGTTCTTCATGTTGTTTAAACTGGGAAAACAATCTTTGCTTTATTGCAGAGTAAACTTGTTTGTTCTTCTGAATGCCTGTTTTGTCCTCGATGAGCATCTTTCCACCACGTGTCTGTCCTTTATCTTCTGTTCAATGCCACAGGACCCTGCTGGTGGAGGATGGTTACCCCTGTTAACTACATTTTTATATTACCTGGCAAAACTGGGCCAAGACTTCTTTGCACTGCCGTATGTTAAGTACAGCAACAGCCTGGGATGTCCTGTGAGCCCCCACACCTCTCTGAAATCCTTCCCGTGCAACAGTTTGAATGCAGGGGGCTGACCCCTGCTCTATTGCCGTGCAGACAGGAGACGAGTTTAGGTGAGGAGGTCACCGGGCAGCTGATCTCTTATTCTTCCAGCTCCCTCTGCCACTGGGATTGCTGGACGTCTGCCTGCTAGGGTGGGATGCCCTTGATAGGTGAGCTGGGACTGCCCCCCAAGGCAGTGTGTGGGGGCAAGGGGCGATCTCCACCGGCAGAGAGTACACAAGGATGCAAGAGACGGGTTTTCCAAACAAAACCATGAAGAACGTCAGAGCGTACCAAACCTTCTGGCTTGGTTGCATTGGAAAAGACAAGGGGGAGGGAATTGACAGGTACACAGATTGCATGCTGTCCTGGTTTGAGTGAGAACAGAACCAATTCTGTTCAGTAATTTTACTTTTCAGCTCGGTTCTTCTAATTAACTGCACTGTCTGAAGTTAGCAGCCTGTTCTCACAGACAGTGTCTGCTTCTAGCAGTGATAACACCTCATGTTTAGAGTTACTACCAAGGATTGGTGTGCAGACCAAGGCCACTGCTGGGTCCTGTGTACCACACTGGGGGGTGCAGAAAGGGAAAGGCTGCACCTGCAGGGAGGAGCGGACAGGACGGGTGACTCTAAACTGACCAGCGAGCTATTCCAGCCCATAGACGCCAGATTTGGTCTAGAGCTGAGGGACCCCCAGGGTCTCTGGGCTCTTCTCTCCCCTCTTGGACTGCCTTGCCAGCTTTTGCTTGGCTTGGCTCGGGTCCTCTTTTGGTTCCTTCCTCGGAGCACCCAAGGAGGACTCTGTCCGTTCTGCCTTCGATCCGATCTGCGTGTTCCTGAACCCGGTACCAGAATCCAGCTCCTGAACACAGCTCCCGTCTGCTGCGGGGCCCAGTCTGGGACTGCCCCGGTGCCTGCACAACATCAGTGGTGACAGTGATGGAATTACCATCAGAGGGGTTGGGTTCCATACTGGTTTTGTATATATTTGTATATATTCCATTTTTATAATTATTAATTTCATCTTCATTAAAGCTGTTGTAGTTTCCTTTTCTAATCGCACAGTCTCTCTCCCTTATTCCCTTTCTCTTCCCCTCTGGGGAGGGAGGGGGGTTAACAGAGAGCATCTGTTATAGGTCTAAGGGGCTGCCCTGACCCTAAACTGTGACACATGCGTACCACATGAACAATGTATAGCGACCTAAATTCGCCCTTACTCAAAACCGGGCAAGAGGAGGGAGTGGAGGAGAAGCCTCATGCGGCAGCAAGGTTAAAATGGAGGAAGCAAAATTATCTGAGTGCAGGGCTGCGAGTCCTCTGTCTGGAGGCACAAGCTGTTGCTGAATATTAAGAAAGGGCAAAAGAATGACTGATGCCAGTGGAATAAGTACAAGTAGGAGCTCTGAATACAGAAAGAAACCCAAAGATCTGATAGTAGAAGGGACATCTTAGCAAACCACTGGAAAAATCAAGCTTTTGCCTTGTACCTATTGTTACCAAAGTTATCAGATGCACGGGCCCCATCTGCTTTGGGTTTTTTTTTGCTTTTACTATATACATTATAAACTATTCTTCCTGGTGAGCTCACAGTATTTTTAATGGCACAAAAGCATTACAGTATTTGCTTTCTAATATCCTTTTATATCTGTCCCTCTTAAAAAACAGATTTGTGTGGCTGACACCTGGAGGACCGCAGCTCTTTCAGAGGAGATGTCCTTGGAGCAGGGCTTCAGCACAGCTGTACAACCACGGTACTGGTACAGAACCAGGTCAGTCATCACAGCCTGTTGGGTCATTCCAACCTCTGCGTGAAAGCCACCAAAGCTGGTTGCAATGTTTGGGGTTTTTTCAGAGCAAGGGGAGAGCGGAGGAAGGGTTTGCTATTTATAAAGGTAATGCTGATTTTATTGGAACCCTCGATCTTATTCTTGCTGAAAACAAAACTGGTGTTGCTGATGTAAGTGGGATTTTACCAAAAGGGGCTGAAGCGGGCACAGTTTCCAGTTTTGTTCATAGGTGGGTGGTTTTTATTCAGTGTTTTAATTAAAACGGGAGTAGGACCATGCCCTTAATAACAAATAAAAGCCTAGGAAAAAGACAAGGAAAGCTTATTCCTGCAGAAATAAGTAACAAAACTTCACTCTGATATCATGCTATTTGGAGAAAACCCTGTTGCCTGAAAATAAGAAGGACAATATAATCTCCCATCAAACAAAGTCTCGGGGCTCAAACTCTTCTATCTGGAGCTTACACATGCGGGCATATCATTGGTAGAGCACAGATTTGTTTGCTCCCCAGGAATGATTTATTGGAGGCCATGGTGCAGACAAGTAAATATAGAAGCTTTGTGACATTTGATGAACCTTTCTGCAGCGCTGCTCTGCGACATGCAGAAAGCCCTTGAGCAGAGTGCGTACAATTGCAGGGAGAGAGAAAGCAGGGACAGGGCTTTTGGTTTAACACCCGCTTGGCGAATCGAAACGCTGTCCTCTGGTGCTGTCTGCACCCCTGCTGTCAAGATGTTCCCCATCAGATTTCCTGACACCTTTTGACACGCAGAGATTCAGCTATCACCTCACCTACCCAGACAGGCCGAATGGCTCCTTGTTTCAGCACTGTCATCCAAGAGCTGCAGATGTTACCTTTGTGTACAGACCCAAGCCCTGAAGCCCCCGCAGCCACTCCAGTTCTTCTGAGTTGGGGTGTCAGGTGGGTGCTGCTACTATTAAACTATCACTCATGGAGCTGTAGGTGCTGCCTTTAGCACTAAGGGTCTGGGTTTTTTCTCTGCCCATGTTTGGCAGGGGATTCCCACAGCAGGGGATGTAAGGTTCCTGTCAAAGGCTGTGATGCTACATCCTGTGGATGAGGCCTGTTGTTATCATCCAGACAACATAAAACTTATGCTGCTCTGAACATGAAAGCCCCAAGCTCTCAAAGGGTACTCAGTAAGAATAAAATCCAAGCATAAGCTAGAAATGGGAAAAAAAAAAAAAAATTATTTCATTTCCTTAAAGCTTCTAGTTTTATAGCTTTGACAAGAATAGGCATGGAAGTGAATGAGAAAATCACATTCCAGTAACTGGCAGTAAAAGTAGCAGTGTCAAGACTCAATTTCAGCGCAAAGATAAATGAGATATTTGGCTTTGTGATTTCAAGAGGATATGTTAATACTTGCTTTTTAAGTCTGCTTTCAGAACCTGACATACTGGGTCCTTAAATCCTATCTCCTAAAAAGCTGTCCTTTGTTGCTGCAACATTTCTGCCATCTGTATTTTATGATAAAGGAGTATGCCAATGGGAGGTCAAACTCTTCTTAGACTTGCAGGGTCAGGTCTTGTAATAGCAGAATTTTTCCTTGCAATACCACAGGACTGTTACTTGCAAAAACTGAGGATGCGAGGCCTCCCACAGAAGGACTGAGCCCCCAGAGGAATTCAGAGGTCAGAGGCACAGTATCTCTGAAGAAATATTACAAGTATTTTTAAGCTGCCTGTCATTAAACTACCAGGATCAAAAGGAGACACATGGAAACTTTGTGATCTCTTGAGAAGGTAACAAGCAACATGAGACAGTCTTAGACTTTTTTCCTAATTTGTTACTTTATTTAAAACCCAGCAGACATAATTTTTAGATATTGAACAGTCTGCATTTTCATGGGACTGACTAGTTAAAATACGTCTTCCAGGGAAGACAGAAATAACTATTCTTGAAATGCTGAGCAAGTCCAGAGACTTGCAACTATTTTCAGAATCCCCTTCCTCAGGAGCTTCTACGTCTGCTAAATAAAAATAACTGTGAACTTAGTGAATGAATGCACAAGAGCCTGAGCACATTGGAATAGCGTATTAAAAGTACTTGTCCTTGCAAAAGTAGAAAAACAAAAGGTTTTTCAAATGCTTATATAGTGAGAAGCATTTTTATTTTATTCTGTTACTATAAACTAATCCAACTGTATTTACTGGTCTCCAAACATATTAGAAAAGAATATCCAGAAATAGTCTGTGCTGGATGAAACGTAATGAGCTAATCAGCATCTTTATCCCTATGTATATTTCGGAAGTGACGAAATTTCCAGTCCTAACTACACTGAAATAGCTCCTGTGAAAGTGACTTAAGCCAAGCTTCTCCTGCGATCTCCCTGCATGGGACTTACCACATTAGCCATCCTTTTTTAACCCATTACTAATTAATCGATGTTTTGTTTTTTTACTTCAGAGTAACTCCCACGCTCGTGTTGCTCTAAGATAAGCATCTTTCACAGTGAGAAGCCACCACTACAGAAGATGCACGAACCCCGTTCAGATACTAGTGTGAACGTTCCCTACAAAGAAAGCTGGAAAGTAGTTTTACCAAGGACCGGTAACTTTCACTCTTCCTTGACTTGTCACTCTGGTTTGGAGTTCCATGTCATGAGTTTGGACCTGATGCATTTTAGCCATCACCTATTCCTACTTCCCTGCCATTCTGGACCACACAACACTCTCCTGAGAAAATTTTAGTCCCTGAAAATACATTCCCATGAAAAAAACTCCATTTTGACAAACTGGAACTTTGTCCTGTACACGATTTAGAGATTTAAGCAATCTGTACGCAGCTTAGGAGTTCTGGCTGAAACTGTGAAGTCTGTACACACCTGCCCGTGTACATCAACTGACCTTTCCCTGTCTTGCCACCACGCAGAAGGGCAGTGGCATCTGGCCACCCAGTGCAGAACAGAGGCAGTGACCGCTGTCCTGGGTAGGAAGTCACCTTCCCCCCCAAAAGCCCAGCTCTGGAGGGACAGCTTTACTGGAGAAAGGAGGAACGGGTGGGATGGGTGAAGTCGCCTCGTGTCAAATCACTGTTTCCTTATGGGTCAGGAAGTCTCATGACTGGAGTAATAGGGAAGTTCAAGGAGGGCAGGTAAAACTCCCAGATGTACTTTTACTAGCTCGAGCCAAGGCGAGCTGCAGCGGGAGGAGCCGGCAAATACTGAGTGCTGCCAAGACACCTTAAGTAAATGAGGAGCTTCATTAAGTGCACGCAGGATTTTATTTTATCCCCTGGAAGAGCTGTGCATTCGTGAAATAAAGAGAACTGTGCTTTCCACACCCAGAAACCTTGAGCAAAATCATTATTTAGTGTCCATATTTGGGGCAGTATTTCAACTCTCAGAACTTATTTACTTCCCGCTGATTGTTTCCTAGTCCAGCAGTGTTCCAAAGCATCCCCACAAAGGTGGTTCTAGCAGCTAACAAAACAGAAACCTGGGGGGCTGTTGACAGCGCTGAGGGGCAAATTCACGGGCAAGGTGTCGGAGTGCCAGTGTAAAATTATATATAAAAATATAATTTTACGAGTATACAAATCTACCGAGTAAGAACGCCTGCGGCCACTAGATGGGGTATGGGTTCTGCCTTTTAATGAGTCTTAGTTGTGGGACTGTAAGAGGTTAAGAGGTGTTGAAGAGCTCAAATCTAATTTTAACTCACTTTGGCCCCCTTGGCATAACGCAGATCAAACTCGGTGAAATGAGCTGTCGGCAGACCCCGCCAAACAGCTGTTTAAACTCTCCTTTTAGCATGGTATCCAGAGCCCAAATCAGAGTATCCCCATGAAGATTTCTCATCTTCTTTAAGGAAGTTACAAGAACTAAGATGGGCACTGTAACTGAAGTTCCTCTGAAATCAGGGCATTGCATTTTTATTTTTGTTTAATTTAATCTCGCCTATTGGTTTTATATGAGTAACGACAGGCTGCTCGAAGCGCTCTCCTTCAGCTACGTGACAGTTCCTCTATAGGGAGTGATGATCCAAGAGCCATTTCTTGGTGTAACAGGATGAAGAGGAGGACTCCCAGCAGGTATTGTTAAGTGCCTGACCCAAACGTTAGGAGTCGTGGCTCAGCGATCAGTTTGCAGGCCAGAGTGAGAGCCGCCCTTAGGGCAACAGCTCTCTCTGTGACTGCAATTCATATTTGCTTTTCAGTTTGTTAAACTCTTTCTGGTGGACATGGCTTGAACTTGATGTCAGCATCCTGTCTCCTGGGTTGATGCTGTTGGTGAGTTTATTAACATGTTCTTAAGGCAATGCCATAATTCTTCGCCGCTTGCTGTGAGGTACGTCAATCACTTCAGGTCCAAGCGGCTCGCTGGCAGGAGTGAACTCCCTGTCGCCTCATTACTGTAAGTGACAGCAGAATGGTCTGGAAGAAGCGCAGCAGTGCCGCAGGGGTTGGCCCAGACCTGCTTTGAAGGCCCGCCGAGGAACACGGCCGGGCAGGCTGCTCCCCCAGGCCGGTGGGCTTCAGCTGTGGCCAAGGCAGAGGCCTGGGCTGTGCGCCCCAGGACGGCACACGGGGAATTTGCCCCACCGTTAGAAAACAATCCTTTTGAGGTTAGTGTGGTTGAGGGCTGGCCTTGGCACTGCCTCCAGCTCCCTGCCAGGAGGTTGCAGTGCGGTGGGTGCTGGTCTGTTCTCCCGGGCACCAAGTGACAGGAGCAGAGGAACGGGCCTCAGGTTGTGCCAGGGGAGGTTGAGGTTGGACACTGGGGAAAACTCCTTCCCTGACAGGGCTGCCCGGGGAGGGGGGGGAGGCACCAGCCCTGCAGGGGTCTCCGGGCCCCGTGGAAGCGGTGCCGAGGGGCGGGGCTGGCGGTGCTGGGGCAGTGCCGGTTCAGGGCCGGACTCGAAGACCCGACCGGTCCGTACCCGCTGAGACTCTCCGGCCGCCCCTGCCGCCGCCAGCGCCACGGCCAGCGCCGCGCTCTCGCGAGATCTCGCGGCGGCAGGCGGATGGCCGGTGCCGTGCCGTGCCGCGCCGTGACGCGACGTGACGTGACGCGGCGCGGTGGCACCGGCGTCGCGCGCTGGGCGGGAGGGTGCCGAGTCCGCGCGGCGGCGGTTAACGGAGCGCGGGGCGCGCGCCCGCCGCGCGGGAGAGAGCAGCAGCAGCAGCAGCCGCAGCAGCAGCAGGAGGGGAGCGGGGCGGTCGCGATCGCGTCCCCATCCCCGTTCCCGTTGCCGTCCGCCCCGGGCTCCTCATCCCCCCTCCGGAGCGATGATGGCCGCGGCGGCCGACCTGGAGTCCTCGCTGGAACTGAGCCTGACGGGCAGCGGCGCGCTCCCCGGCGGGCTGCCTCCTGCGCGCTCCCGCATCTTCAAGATCATCGTCATCGGGGACTCGAACGTGGGCAAGACGTGCCTCACCTACCGCTTCTGCGCCGGCCGCTTCCCGCAGCGCACCGAGGCCACCATCGGCGTGGACTTCCGCGAGCGGGCTGTCAACATCGACGGCGAGCGCATCAAGGTACGGACGGGACGGGACGGGACGGGACGGGACGGGACTCGCCGCCCTCCCCGCCCCGGTGCTCGGCCCTGCCAGCCCCGGGCGAGGCCACCGGCATTGGGAGCGCTGGCCGGCCGCGGCCTGGTGGCGGCCTGCGGCGGCACGGCCGCTTCGGGCCTTGCCCGGAGCCGAGGCGCTTGGAGGGGGCACCCGCCGGGCCCCAACCCCGCCGCTCCAGGAGGCAGCAGCGCGGGCCTGGCGCGGGGCTCCGGCGGCGCTGCAGGCAGCGGCAGGGGACCCGGCAGAGCGGGAGATGCCGGTGCTGACAGGCCCGGCAGCCTCGGCCAGCGCCCCGGCGGCTGAGCTGCAGAAGCCGGGGCAGCTGGCAGGGCTGGCGTGAGGACGGGACGTGGCAGCCTTCCCTGCCTTGCCGCCCGCAGGCATCCTGCCGCGGGGTAGGCTTCCTAGGCTCCCCGTCACAGCTCCGTGCCCCAGAGGCTCAGTGCGGTTGTGTCTCCTAGCCTCGGCTGTGTCTGCTTCTCAACTTTGTTCAAAGCTGGTTTGCCTTGCTCCTGTTGGAATTATGGTATAGGCTTCTGCAATGATGACAGATTTCTACCGTAGGCCAAATGTTTGCACAGCTTTTGGTAGGTGTTAATAATTTATCCTTAAAATGGGCTTACAGCAAGATCTCTTAATTACCAGTATTTTAATGGTGGTGTCAGCCTGGTATCAGCAGCTGGTTGCCTCCCAGAAATTCTGCTTCTGTGTTTTATCAAGGATCACACTTACTTGACTTAACTTTCAAGTCCACAAAGCTAGGTAGATGCTGCTCTTAAGAATATTCTGCTTTAAAAATGTCCCGTTAAGAAGCTGAACATTGTTCACGAGTGAACTGCTACATCAGTAACAGCGACATGTTGCAACTTTCAGGGTTTTTCTAGGATTCTGGTAAGATTGCTGCATGGACCTGGGGGTGCTGGTTGACATCTGTCTGAATAGGAGCCAGCAGTGTGCCCAGGTGGTCAAGAAGGCCAACAACATCCTGGCTTGGATCAGAAATACTGTGGCCAGCAGGACTACAGGAGTGATTGTCCTCCTGTCCTTGGCACTGGTGAGGCCACACTTTGAATACTGCATTCAGTTTTGGGCCCCTCACTACAAGAAGGACACTGAGGTGCTGGAGTGTGTCCAGAGGAGGGCAACAAAACCAGTGAAGGATCTACAGAATAAATATTAAGAGGAGCAGCTTAGGCAACTGGTGTTGTTTATAGGGCAAGAGGAAATGGCCTCGAGTGATGCCAAGGGAGGTTTAGGTTGGATATTAGGAAACATTTCTTCACCCAAAGGGTTGTCAAGCCCTGGAACAGGCTGCCCAGGGAGGTGGCAGAGTCCCCATCCCTGGAGGTATTTCAGAGCTGTGTAGACGTGGTGCTGAGGGACGTGGTCTTGTGGTGCCCTGGCAGTGCTGGGTTAACAGTTGGACTTGCTGATCTTAAAGGTCTCTCCCAGCCAAAATGATTCTATGATTCTGTGTTTAGGCAGATGTGGTACAGACCTGGACAGCAACAGGTTGGATACGTTGCTCACATTTGACTCTTGCTTTTTACTCTGTAGGTAAAACTTAGTCTTAGAAAATTAATTTAGGGGAAAAGTTGGATGGGAGTTAAAAATACTCTTTTTCCTTCTTTGCACTGTAAAGCAAATTCTAAAAGTGTATGAAATGTACTTTACCAAAATACACTTTACCAGTAGATACATAAATGCTAGCGGTGATCCTAACGGTCGTTTGCAGATCAGACAACTAGCTGCTTACAAATGTAGTTTGCTTACGAGGAGTAACGTGGTTTTAACTGGTTTTAAGCAGAATCCCCTTCTACTTCTGTATCACAGTTGTTTCCATGAAAAAAGTGTCATGATGTATAGAAAAAGGGACTAACTGTAGTCTTGGCATTATACTTTCGTGTTTCTTCTCAGTCGGCTTTGTAGTTACAGCTTGCAGTCACGTAGCTGAAAGATGTAGTTTTAACTCGCTTACTGATGAAAGAAATTGCGGAGAGTGTGTCAGTCCATTTGCTTTCCCTCTGTTGTCTTCTTTTTCCCTTCATATGCTTCTTTTTTAATTAAAAAAAGAAAAAGGAGTGAGATGCTTTGTTCCTCTTTTTCTTTACAAAACCACTGACCAGCACTTTTTTGACTGATAGCTGGGATTCTGTACTCCCTGGTCTGCTGCTGTCCGTGACAGAGGAGAGAACCTCCTAAGGGATATCTTCTTGTCAGCACCAGCTTCTTGACTGACATTTTCACCACCTCTGGGTTATGCCCAGCCTTTGCTGGAGAGAAGTGAAGAAGAGTACAGCCTAAAGCACAGTCCTGAGATGTTTTGCATAGGTTATAGTGCCATTTTGTTCTGTATGTTGTGTTAGGTTCTTTGGCTGCATTTTTGAGACTGTTACCTGTTAAATATTCCAGATCTGGTTGAGGAAGGTGGAGAACTGAAGGTGGCTTTTCTGAGACACATTGTTTTCTAGGAAGTTCTGTTTCAGCTTTAGAAGGAATAAACTTTATCATTATGGCCAGGACTCTCTAGCTCTTAGGGGACTGCTGTGTGTCATCAAGTACGTACCAGTTTCTGGTTTTTTGACACCTCCTCTCACTCATCTTCACCTTTCTTGCCTGTCTCAGTGAGCTCCAGCAACACCTGTTGAACCAGGACAGAGAGAAGCCCAGACAAACCGAATTACCTCTGTTCTGGCTGTGCTCTGAAGGGCTTGCTGAGCACAGGAATTTTTCCTCTTGAATAATTGAGATTATGAAGTCATGTCTTCTCTGTCTCTCTTTTCCCTTCCCCCAGCCAGCTGGATGGCCATTCTTGTGCTGCTACAGAAGGGAGCGTTTCCCTCGCAGCTGGAAAAATGCTGTGTCATTGGCAGGAACACAGGCACAGTTCTCACTGGGGGTCTCCACACAGGAGCTGGGTGGAATTCCAAGACACAGGGACGAGTGTATTCCTTTGTAGCTTGTACGGGAGGGTAATGGCTTCATACGAAACACCAGTGCCTGGATGTGATGAACTTTTACATTCTGTCTTTTCCTCTCCTTAAAGTGATCTAAGCATTGAAAATTGAAGAAAACCATGATGTCACTCTTTACTGACCTACGTGCAAAGGAAATTCAAAGAACAAAGTCCAAACATCATTCAGTGTACATTGAAGCTCTTCAGGTTGTTTTCTCACGTCTTGTAAAAGGAGACATAGTTTACCATTTTCTCTTTATTAAAAGCCAGTCATGTTTTTACCAGCCTGTTATAAACCGTGCACGCAAAGGGAGTCTTTGTTTAGAAAACAGCTTTTCTGGAGACGCAGAAAGGAGTCAGAAGGTGGGAGGTGACAGCTGAGTCAATATATTGAAGTGACATTTGTCTTTCCTAGGGAGCATGACACAGTGATTCTCTGCACAGTTCTGTTAGCTGGGTTATGCTGGTAACATGAGCATTTTCAGTGTGGTTTTGTTTTTCAGTAGAGCAGATATTTGGGGAGGGCCAGAAATGGAACGGTCCCCTCTAAGTTCACCTGCTAAGAGGAAAAAAGACACTTGTAAAATGTGAAATTTTCAATCTTGCGGAAGGATTTAGTTCTAATGCTTCCATGCCAAGAATTTTTCGTATTATAAATTTGAGATAGTACCCTTCAAGCTTGAAAGCTGCATGCAAGTAAAATTTCAGAGGTGCTGTTAGTTTGATTCTCTCTTTACTGCCCAGCCTGGGAATGCACTTGCGGATCTGTGCTTGACTGAAGCACGACTGATTTCCGCTCTGTGAAAGAGGTGGGGGGGGAAATGTAAACTCACAGCTGCCTGTAAAAATGAGCTCCCTCTTGAAATTAATTTGATATAGCATCTTCTAAGATTATCTGTAGTGAATCCTTAACGTTATGTTATCCGAACATAAGGATTACTTCACTCTGTGCTTCTTTCTTCTCCCTTTGACAAATTCCAAATTAATGAGAATTTTCCATGAGCCTCCTGACTTTGTAATGTTTGATAGTGCATAGAACAAGAAATGTCTCTCATCTGGGTAAGTGAAAGAATCTCACCCAAAGTTAAGTGCTATATTTAATCTGATTGTCTGCACTCCCTTATCAGAGCATGGAGATGCAGTCTGTTAGGAGCGTAACACCATTGGCAAAAAGCAGGTATTTGCTCTAAACGAGAGGGATTGCAGCTGACTGCTGCTTGCTGTGATTTGAGGCTGGGGCAACTTGCCTTGCTTGTCTTAATAATCATAACAACCCTTTTAGAAGCATCATATGGATCTTTGTAGGTCTGTGGATCAGAAGCTGCAGATAACTGGAATTGACTACAGAAGGCAAGCTGTTCTGATGGGAGTTCTCAGTTTTCCTGTTGAAACCAGTAACTGTCATTTCCACCTGCTCTAATCCCAGTTTTTGTCAAGGATGGGTGTCCAGGGTTGAACATAATATTGCAGAAAGTGTCACACCATCCTGAAACATCACTTAGTCTTTTTCCTTCACACTATCACACTAGTGACTCATAACGTCCTGTGATTGACTCGTGTATTTGGATCGTCATCTGTTTTAATAATTTCCAAGCTGATGAATCCTGCACTTATAGGAAAAGTCTTTATCATTAGTCACTGTTATCAAGACTTTGCATCTGCTTCTATTCAGTTTCACCCTATTTCTACTGTCCCAGCTTTCAAAGAAAAAAATTATGTGATACTTTAATCCTCCTCTCCATCAGCGATACATCCTCGCTTCTTGCCATCAGCAAATTTTTCCTGGCACTTGGGTATTGGTTTTTATTAATGTCAAAGTCACTGGTAAAAACAGTAAACAAGGTAACTTTCTATACACTTTCTAAGGTCCACTGAAACATTTGGATCAAAAGAATGCAGAACTATGGTAATGGGAGAACAATTTCTTCAGGGGAAGAGATGGGATTTTAAATTGACCTTCATCGTTTACAGAACATTTAATACTCCTTGAATTCTGAGTCTAAAGAAGAGTTCTTCTTTCATTCCCAGGGAGGAAACATTTCTTTCTGACATTTCCTGCTCAAAAGTTAAAAGCTAAAGTACTGATCTGAACTTGTGTAAAAGCAACGGTGTTCTTCAGCACAAACTTTTCAGTATGACTAATTCAGAGGAGTGGATTTCTGTGATGGTCTGACTCCCCGAGCTACAGGGGATTGGAATTATTTTCCAACACAAGTAATAAACCTGTTTGTTTTGTTTTGTTTTTTTCCCCTCTCGTTGTCTTTTCCCTTTTCAGATCCAGCTGTGGGACACGGCAGGCCAGGAGCGCTTCAGGAAGAGCATGGTGCAGCACTATTACAGGAACGTACACGCTGTCGTGTTTGTGTACGACATGACAAACATTGCCAGCTTCCACAGTCTGCCCTCCTGGATAGAGGAATGCAAACAGCACCTCCTTGCCAGCGATATACCACGGATTCTGGTTGGAAATAAATGTGACCTGAGAAGTGCTATTCAGGTACCTACGGACTTGGCCCAGAAGTTTGCTGATACTCACAGTATGCCCTTATTTGAAACCTCTGCCAAAAACCCCAATGACAATGACCATGTGGAGGCCATATTTATGACGCTGGCTCACAAGCTTAAAAGCCACAAGCCATTAATGCTTAGTCAACCCCCAGATCGAGATGAAATACATATAAAGCCTGAACCAAAACCTGCCATGACCTGCTGGTGTTAAGTCATACTATTCTCAGCTGTCACCTTGTCTTGTTTGCAAATGCTTCGAAATTACAGTCTTGGCAAAGTTCCAGGTTTTGGTAGCGATTATAGCGAATCTCTTTCGGCACTTTAATGTGGGGGGGTTTGTTCTTCTTTGTTTGTTTTTCCTGGTGTAGATGTGCCCATCTCATGTTCTTGCACTTTGTAATTGTACTTTCTGAATTACTGAAGTTTCACTATAAATAGACGGGAAAGTGAAGTTTTGACAAAGCAATTCTGCTTGAACTCTTGCTGCCTGAGATTGTTCTCATCACTTGTGGTAAAGTTATAAATGGTGAGCCTGCTCACTAACATTATTGATTGCTGCTTGCATTGGAAAAATGAAGGAGCAAGTGTTTTGTGATGGCTAGATAGCTTGATTTTTGGGTCAGCGAGCGGGGAGATTTTTGGTGTATGAAGGAATATTTGGTCACTGTTAGGAGACTGCTAAGCAAGTACCTTTTTGTTTCAAAAACAGAACCCAGGACTGACAGATGGTTTGGGTTGTCAGTGTAGGCACAGCCTGCTAGCTTGTGGCCTCTCATTTCACTGTAAACTTTGTCTTTTTATTCATGGCAATGGTTAGAGAATTGACAAACTTGTCCCTACCTCTAGACAATTATTTGATACTTAAAACTTCTTTTTTTTTTTTTCATGCTTAGCACATAAAAATAAACTATGCATTCCTTCTTATGGAAAGTACTGTAGCACAGGATTTGAGGTAAATTTGGGACTAGAACTGTCCATAACTTCTCTGACCTTACTAAAACCTTTTGATTAGAGTGTCCCAGGGTAAGTGAAAACACTTAGGTAAATAAAAGATTGAGTGAAGTTGGCAAAAGCGTACTGGTTTTCAAAGGCAGAGGGTTGGGAGGATTTTAGTGATGCTATCTTGAAATGTCGTGAAGAAGCTTTTTACAGCCAACTCGATGACATATTTTAGGGATGGAAATGCTTAAGGCAAAATGTTAGGAATAAGGGACTTCCTTAAAATACTTCTGAATACAAAATAAATTAGATCTTGAAAAACAGAGAAAATCTGCCAAATACATCATCTGTTACAGATACTAGAGCTAAAAGCTGCTTGTGTGTGCCATGTCACGGCTGTCTGTGGGGCATCCTTGGCATCACCAATGTGAGTTAGTAATCTGTTGGGTCAGATGAGGGAAGTGACTCCTTTAGAACTATGTTCTTCTGTGTTCTCATAATTGCAGGGTTTATTTCAGCTCTGTCCGAAGGTCAAGTTTCATCATAAAAATGGTGCTGGGTTGCACGTGATCACATACAGCAAAATGTAAGCCATAGAGTGCAGTCTATGACTTCATTCATCTGCCATGTCAAACAACGTTTTGTGACTTAGTTTTTAAAGGAATTGAAGTAGAAATGAAGATTTTTAGTTTGCAGTGTGTAGCGTGTGATGCTGACTGGAAACTAAATGTCAAGGCCAGTGCAGAAGCTGCCACCCTCGTGATCACATTAGGAACAAATTACTGAAACAAGGGAACTAATATTATTTAAACTATTAAAATTAATAAGGTCTAATTCTATTGCAAGTTACACTGACAAAACACAAATGCGTTGACTTTTTCCTAGGTTTAGAAAGAGCATTCAGTATGGTCTAATGTGATTAAGATGTTTAAGAAGAATCTAAACAACTGCTAATACTTTTTTTCCTGTATGAAGCTGCTACAACCGCGACAGTAATTTTGTTTTGGAAACATTTGTAAAAGGGAACTTTTGTATTCACTCTGAACCTTACATGACTAGAATTTGGTTTACAGTCCTTTCAGAAACAATCAGCTTTTTAACAACTAGTGTCCTTAATGGTTTTTTAAGAAAAGGATTGACCTTAAATTTACGTGTATACTATTGTATATAAATATGGTTTACAGTCCTCATGGACAGTTTGTTTTTCAGTCATGTCCTTAATCCTTTTTCTCAGAAGGATCCATCTTAACTATTTGTGTACTAAGTATGTCAGCAATGGGTTTTTTTTTCCTTTTTTTTTTTAATTGTTGTTGTTGGGGTTTTTTTTACTATAAAAACCAGAATGAGGAATCCTGAAGTCAGTCAGGGTGGGGGTTGAGGTGAGGCAATTATGTAGCTACAGTGTTACTGTTAAATTAGATATCCAGCATCTGCAAATCTGTTAAGCTTTGAGTTATTCTCCACCTGTAAATAAGGGCCCTCATGTCATGAACTCGTGTGGAAGCAGTGTTTAAGTGTGTAATTTTGTCTGCAGCACAAAGCATGTTTTAATGGATCTGCCTCTAAGGTAACGTGGTATTCAACGCAGGATTCAGTGTGCGTCCTGGCTTTTGGTGGTAATGTTCCGCCCACAAAATCGATGTCAAAAGTCCTGAGTACTTTGTAGATGTATTTTCACTTTACCCAATTGTAAAGTGGGGTTGGTTTGTATGTGTGGGGGAAGGGCAAGACACAATCCCAGAAACCTAATAAACTGGCTTTGCCACAAACCGCTCTCACTTGTTTTCAATAATTACACTAGGAATGATGATATAACTGCTCATGGTAAAATGCATTTAAAAAACCCTCGAAGGGAGGAAAAAGTTTCTAGTTTGTGTGTGGGCGACAGTTTGGTGAAAGACTGTCACAATACTTGGCCAACTGTCAGTGCTTTCTTGCAATGGCTCTGAGTTGTTTTGACGCATCTGAAGCGCCCACCTGATGATTCAGAGGCATGTTTGGGATTTATTTCAGATTCCAGAAGGAAAGTGATACAACATATAAAAAAACTAGGGATTGCTGACCCTTGAAGGTATGTCAAGACCCTATAGGAGTCTTTTCTGTTGCTCTGCTCTTAGTCTCATCTCACGCTCAGAAATAACTTCACATACAGGCGGTTCTTCTTTGTCACCTCAAAAGTAAGCATTGCAGGTTTCCATATGTGTAGACACAGATGGGGCAAGGCTTCAATTCCAATCTAGCTGGCTTGTTGGTAGATACCGTACCCCATTCCCAACAAAAGCTGTCTTCACCATGAAGTTTTGAGGGAGGCACCCATCCATTCAGGAGCCCTAGCCTCATACCCTCCAGAGCAGCAAGAGGTGTCACATGGCGGGATGGGGCTGTAACGTGAGGAGGGACGGTGGCCAAGAGAAGGGGTGGCAAAGGGGGCAGTTGATGGAGCGATGAGCTAAAGCAGCACAATCGATGCGCACACAGTTGCTGCCCAGTGCACCACAGCCACCTCTCAGCGAAGCAGGGACTGGAGGATGGTGGCCGGGCAGCCGGTCCCTTTCCTTGCTCCGGGGGTGAGGCAGAGCTGTGGGGTTGCATCTAGGATGCCACGTTCTCCTGAAGTTGTAGCGAGCTGTGCACAGTACGGTGGGAGCAGGGATGGGAAGGGAGAAGCCTCAAGTTCAGAAGATACCAGCCATCCCTCTGCTGTTAAACAGGAATTAGATGATTGTGCTGGGTTCTGGTTAATTATCACCAGCAGCTGCCGGCCCAAGCAGCTGGGGGCACGG
>JANVCC010000062.1:11627825-11668734 GCA_025345505.1 Todiramphus chloris collaris
ATAATTAACCCCTTTGCCATGAACCCAGATACATCTTTGCTGTGGTAGCAGCTGCGATGTCAGTGATGTGGGCTCTGTGTAGACACTGTGCTGGTCCCTTTTCAGGTCGTGAACTTGGTTCTTGGGATGCTGGGATCAGGATTACACTGGATATCTCACCAGTGCTGTCAGTAACACCAGGTGCAAGGCTCTGCCTTGCTAGAGCTCCTGCTCTCCATCAGAAAGGACCAAAACTTGCTCATGCCTACTAATGCCCAACACCAAGGTATCTGGGGAGCCACGCTGGGCAGTCTGGTGCTAGTGGTGCAGGGATGTCGAGGGTTAATCAGCCTGGGGCCTGCAGCTCCCCAGGTGTGGGGCAGCATCCACAAGACCCCCAAAGGCTCAGGAACCTCCTGTGCCAGCTGAAAGCAAAGGGGATCACAAGGCTGCTGGCAGTCTGGGCTGGGCAGCTCAGCCCTGGAATTACCATGGCACCCTCACAGCCCAGGTCTGATGGATCACAGCAATGCTCTGGGGAGCTGGGGCTCGGCTTGTGCCATCGCCTGGCAGATGAAGGGGATGGTTTGAGGGTTTCGCTGCTGGCAGGGCTGGAACTAGCAGATTTGCATCCCCTTAGGGAGCCCAATCATGGTCCTCAGAAGCCTCCAGCCCCAGTCCTGACCTCACCCTTCTCTGTGCCATTAACAATATCCATAAGCAAGAGCTGGGCACCATCTAGTGGAATTAAAAGCTTTTTGCTGGCAATGTTTTGTGCCTGTTGAATGATGCCCAGCTCTGCTTGGTACCAGGATGGCCACTGCTGCCCTCTTGGCCCTCTGCTTCCCTGAGCTCTTGGGGAACCCTGGCAAGTTCAGGTATAAAACTGTCCAGCTCCAGTATAAATGGCATACATTTCTAAAGCAGCACCACCTCACTGCACAGCTGCTGCTGTTAATACACCTGGAATTGTTGTGCAGGGACTGAGGCTCTACATTCTGGCGCATACAGCATTTTGGGATGCTCACCCTAAGCCTCCTTCTCAGCACCACTGAGGTGCCTGGCTCTGCTCTTCCAAAACTCTCTTGCCAAGCAACACAAGCAGCCTCCCGACAGACATGCTATGTAACTTACAGTGCATGGTCTCTATTTTCTCAACCACTTATTTCCTTGTTCTTCTGAGGAGGTGGTACAAACAAGGTCAGTGGTCCATGAGTCGGTGGTTGTGATCTTCCCCAGATGGAGTTTTCTCTCCTGGTTTCACTTAGTTTTGTCAATCTTCAACAATTCTTCATGGCTATTTGGTTGGCCAACTCATTATTCTTTCTATAACCTTTGTTCTAGACAAAGCTATCCTATTATGAATCATTAGATACTGTTTCTGATTAAAACAGATGTTAATAAGCATGTTACTATGTACATAATTGCAAAAGCCAAACCAAGCTTCTTCCTATGCTCACTTTAGCTTAAAATATACCAATAACCATCTCTTCCAACCTTCTAAACATTTCTGGGGCTTTGGTATCAGTATCTCCTGCTCCCGGCTGGCAGCACTGTGGGTACCAACAGCAGCAGCGGTGGGTGAGCTGGGCTGAGTCTCCCTGGGCTTGCTGGGCAGACAGGTAACAAGGGCCAGGCTGCTTCCTCAGCTCTTCTGCCTAGGGCAGGGACTGGGAACATTATGGTCTGTAAGGTGACTTCAGTCCCCTCCCAATGCTTTGTTAACCTGGAGGTGATGATGCTGGGACCTACATAATTAGCAGCCCGGGGCCATGGGACTTGGACCTCTTGGACAATAGTGCAAAAGGATGGCAGAGGGGCTTTGGAAAATGGTTAGTAATGTTCAGCCTGGTTTGTCTCTTAGAGGGTACAGAAGCATTTTTATAAAGCAAAGGGCTCTTACCTGCTTTCTGTTGTGATTTGTATAGCCTGGCTGAAGTGAGAGTCAAACTATCACTTACCTTGTGGGGAAAAAAAGTGCTTTTTCCCTAATAAGGTTGGGGGGGAGGGCAGAAAGATTCATCCTTTTGTGAAAGCGTAAAAAGCTAGCAAAGGCTTCAGTGTGCAGCTCCAGGTACTGGTACGGGTGCCAGCTGGAACACAGAAAGTTCCATGGAAACATAAGGAGAAACTTTTTCATGGTGAGGGTGACAGACACTGGAACAGGCTGTCCAGGGAGGCTGTGGAGTCTTCTTCTCTGGAGACTTTCAAAACCCAGCTGGACACGTTCCTGTGTGAGCTTCTCTAGGTGACCCTGCTCTGGCAGGGGGGGGTTGGACTGGATGATCTTTCTAGGTCCCTTCCAACCCCTAACATTCTGTGAGTCTGTGACGCTGTGGTTTTGGTTTTGCCCATCTGTTGACAGTGACTGCCTGAAGGAGGCCCCTCATTCATCCAGCTGAATGGTGGTGGCAATGAGGGCTCTGAAGTGACATTGAGAGGCAAAGAATTGCTGCTGGTTTCCAGTGATGTGCTGTGACTCACTGGGCTCTGTACAGCTGCCCAGCTGCAGAATCAGCGTCACAGAGGCTGACACCTATTGAAGCACTTGCTGAAGGCCGCTCCTTGTAGCTCGGGAAGTTCTTTGCAGAGGCCAGAGAAAGGCGTGTGAAAGCTGCCAGCCACCCAGGGACACTCACTGAGCTTTGTGATCCTGCTCCGTGCAGGTGTTGCCTACATGGCTTGTGTTCTGCCTTTGCTAAATCACTTCTGGTTACTGCGAATCTTCACTGGCAGAATATTTATCTAATCATTTAAAATGAATGAAAAGCAGACTTCCTAGCAATACTAATGAGCATTTCAAGAAACTCATCATTCTCTCCCCATCTTGCTTTTCTCATCTCTGGAAAACAACCTGGAATTGAGATAATGTGACCAAGGCCTGGGGCACTGAGGTTCAGTGGTGACCACTGAGCAGAGCCATGGCTTGTAGTGGTGACTAAGAGCAAAAATGTCAGCGAGACTCCCGGGGTAAGTGACCGAGTGGCACACATGATGTTTGACTCTCTCTTACCGCCAGCAGAAGTGTCCCAGGCTCGGGCTGCACTCACCTCCAAGAGCTGGTCAGTGCCTCCAGCTCCTGCAGCCATAGCAGCTTCACCTCAGCAGCTCTCAGCAGACAGGCACATGTCATTTAACTAATGTGCTGCACTTCTCTCACCCCTTTTGGTTTTCACTGGGTTTTGGCTTTTTATTTGGGTAGCAGAACTTGCAACTTGCGTTACCATCAGGCGTGTGACAGCTGGTATTGCCAGTATCAAGCATACAAAAAGAAGTGGTCTGTTCTCTCTTCCCCAAAATTAATTATAAGATTGGCTTTGAAATAAACAGACCATCTTAAAAAGAAAAAAGAAAAAATACATGTCAAGAGGGCCTATGTTTTGGATTGCTGTCTGCATCCTATGTTGAAACCTGTAGGGTGCACTTGGGTCTCACAATGTGTTTCCATTGAGTGATGGAGTTTGAAAACAGACTTTGCTTACACATTTAAGAACAACAACAAAAAACCCCTCAGCAGACTCTTCAGGTAGTTACTCGCTCTGAGAGAATCAAGGAAAAGCAACTATATTTGACAATACTGAAGAGCTCAAGGGGCCCCTCTCTTCTTTTATCTGCCCATCATAATCTGTCTTTCTGCCAGGTCCTGGTATGAAACAAGTAGCTCTTTATAGTTCTGCAGCCCTGTGTCTGTCTGAGTGTAAAAGCAACACATTAGAAAGTCAGATCTTCAGTTTAGAAGATAATGGTGGGTTTTTTTCTTTCTACTCATACAACTATTTTTCAGTAGGAAGTGTACAAAGTGTCAAATTAAGGAAAAAAGAGAAAGAAAAGGTGGTGCCTTTCTAACAGCTCATAAACTCCTTTTGAAATAGACTTTCAGATGCCATCAAGCCCCTGAAAAACAGGAGTGTTGCATAGTTGCAGCTGCAAGCACGCGAAATCATCACAGTAACAGGGAGCCTGCAGAGCCCCTGTGCTTACAGCCTCTATTTTCCTATACATACGTGGATGTGCACACACACACACAGAGGTATTAAATAGAAGGAAAGTGATAACTAGGGTGCAGGCGAGCATATGAAAAGTAAGAGTCATAAGACCGTGATCTTAGCTGAGTACTTCCTTTTTTTTTTTTAACATTATTTTTCACTGTTTGCATTGCCCCTGTGAAAAGGTCACAGGCAGAAAAAAGGCTCCCTTGTGAGGCAATGTGGTAAACTCCCTCTTCGTGAATATTTTTAGTTATTTACTTTCAAAAACATCATACTGTCCATCTGAATTGCATGCTGTAAAGCAGAGATGACAGAAGATGAGTTCAAGCAAAATGATGGGGGGTTTTTTATTTGGGTGTGTTGGAGTTTTTTTTCTTTCTTTTACACCCCACAGTTAAACTGGAAAGTCCTGTCCATGGGGCAGTGGGACTGACAGGATTTTCTGAAGGTTTAAGAAAAAAAACTGTACACATGAACAGAGGAGACTATCTTTTTGCATGCAACTAAAAGGGGTGGCTCCAAGCCGCAAGCAGGTGGTGGTGGAATAGGGGAAGGTGCGTTATGTGCTGGCCCTGCACTTTCGGGGGTTGGATTTTTTTGGCTTTTGGTCAGCAAAACCTGGCCAGCCATGGTTTCCAGCCCTCCCCCCAAACCAGGGAACACTCCTTAGCCCTGCCTCACCTGCCCATGCCTCTCCCACAAAGGCTGATGTCCTCCAAGAGGCTGGGGCAGGCTGGCTTGTGCTGGGGCCATTGCAGAAAGGTGAAGATGAGGTTTGACATTTTTGGCTGCTCTCATGTAAAAGCCTGGTCACCCCCACAGCCCTCACACCCGCCCCTGTGCAGGCAAACACTAACTGCTCAGGGGTGCTGAGGTGCTGCTGTTCTTCCTGTCCTTTCTAGTCCCTCTGCCCCCTGGTGCTTTGCTTGTTCCAGGAAGGGCACACAATGAGAAAAAGATTAAACTCACCCTAAAATACATGCAACAGCTTTTCCATTTACTTCAGGATACTTTTAACCCACTCATGAATCAGAAGCAATGGTCTCCTGGCTTCAGCAACGAAAGATTCAGCTGCAGATAAACAAACATTTGTTAATCAGAGGGGATTTTCAAGTTCCTGTTTGTGATTATTCATCCTCGTTCCTACCCTGAAGGACTGACTTCAGTCCCGAGCTACTCTCTGAGTCACTGTGATGCCATGGAAAAAGCACAGCGTTGGCAGCCCTTGTGATTGGCTCCTAAGGCTGCAACGGTTGTGCTTTTTTTCCCAAATTGCCTCTCAAGAGAAATAACGAGTTTCAAAAGTTCCAGCTTTTGTTAAATAGGTGTATTTCATCTTTTCTGCTCGGTGGAAGAGTATGATATATAAGTCTACATAAGATACGTGTTCTCTCTATGTATAAAATGATGACCAGAAAATACGTATATTCGCATATATGTTTTTTGGGTGTCGTAAGCATGCAAACTTTGGCAATGTAACGCAACACTTTGCAGGGGGCGGGTGTTGCACACATTGATGCCTTTTTTTTCTGGCAGTGAGGTGACTGTGTGGTACCTGACACTCACGGGAGCCCAGCACTAGCATCTCCAGCTGCCAGGCTTTAGGGGTGAAGGGCTGTTCGATGTAGCAAAGACTTGGGTCAATCAGTGTTGCTGAGCTGCCTGCCCAAGGCAAAGAAAGAGACAGAGAAGTGACTCCTGTGAGATACAGCCAGGGCAAAGAGCCTTGCAAATGAGATCATCAGCCATAACCCTAAATCTCTCTCACAGTTACTAGGTGGAGGACAAGGGGTGAACAATATTTGCAGGTATTGTTTCAGTATAAATGCTATACATACAGCAATTAATATTGATAAAAAAAAATAAACGTGATGACTGTATTTAAAAACAAAGATGAAGTCAACAGACATCAGAAGATGAAACATGAAATAGAAACCAAAGTTGGGCTGTTGTGTTGTTTTTTTTTTCTTAATTAAAACAAAATATAGATGTCCTGTCAATTGAAAAGAATGCACATGTTTCTGGTAGTACTGAAGCTGTAACTGCTAAAAAAAACAAAAAGAGGGGGAGGTGGGGAGAAGAAAAAGAAGAAGAAATAAAAAAGAATAGACATTACCACAGCAGCTCAGAAAGTGCAAGTGAAACTATGTAGTTTCACAGTGTGTTCCAGGGAGAGCGACCTGAAGAGGTGCAGGACAAAGCAGTTGCTATCTTTAAGCTGTTGAGGAAGGTTGGGGAACGCGCTTGGCTTTGATGGGCTTTCCCTCCTCAAGACAGAGTTGAATCCAAGGACTTTTCCCCATCCTTATATACTATTAGAACTGGGAAATCATAGAAATGTCTCTCGAGCTCAAAGGGACCCATATGGATCAAGAAATCACACAGACAGACTCCAAATATTGCATGCAGTGCTTTGGTTATATTGGCCGCTATTAAAAAAAAAAAAAAGGCATGCAAAGAAATGCTTCCTCCTTTCAGCAACAGGCCAATCCCCCTTTCTGTTTGCAGGCCATACTGTACTTTGACTGACTACTCCTCCTGTCCCTCCCCAGCTCTGTCTGCCTTCACCTAGCAGCATGTTTGCAGGTTGCTGGATGAAAAGCAAGCGGCCAGGCAGGGAGGCTGATGCAAGAAACTGCTGTAACCAGAGCCACTGAGACCGAGCAAAGGCTTTGGGGAGAAACTCCGCATTTAGCAAGCCACATAATTCTTCTGCCCTAAACTATTACCCTCATGTAGTAAATGGCTTATATATTTTCTCTATGTATCTCTGGAGTCATTCCACACAGGAAATACTTCAGACCAGTTCAGTCTCTCATAGTGAAGTTTAACTTAAAGTTTTAAGTACTTCGTGCTAGAGCAGGCTATGGAACACACAGAGCTGTGATTTTTTTTTTATCCTTTTTTTTTTTAAATACCCCTGGCTTCTCACTGCTTTTTGACAGCAAAGGGGAAAGAGCTCTATACCCAGCAAAGCTGACTGCTTTCCACTGCCCTGAGCCCCAGCAGCACAGGGAGGGGTAACTGCACCAACCCAATATATCTGGAACTCACAAGCTGCCTTAGGAGTGCCGGCCGGTGAGACCAAACCTGTGGGTTGGTACCAACCAGTGTCCAGTGCACACCACATCACTCTGAAAGCATCTGTGCTACTCAACGAGGCTGAGAACAAAAGCCAAATGTCCCTGTTAAAGAGCGCAGTGTAAGCGTTGGGTTACGAGGCTGGCAATGAAGTTACCAAAATAGAATTGAAACTGGAAGTGACTACCTGAAACATTTCTGTGATCCTTACGCTGACGAAGGACCACCCCCCCCCCTTCTAGCCCTTTCTGTGCCGAAATGGCTTCAGCAAATACTTTGCCCTTAGTTGAACATTAACTCACAGCCCCAACTTCCCTGATTAACCTTCTGATTACACCCTGTGATTAACTCTGGCCACTGCTAATGGTGAGGCTGGCAGCCTTTGCCTTTATAGCCCGGGGATTTTGTGTACCTTGTTCTGCTTGTCAGGGACTAGGGTAACATTTGGCTAAGCTTACTCAAGGTAGGAAACCAGTTTTTGGACATGAAACAGTCTTAGACTTTATTCTCACCTTGTGTTAGGATTAGTTGTAGTAAGTGCTTGGTGTCCGTGTAATTGAGTTGTGCAGGACTACGCAACCAGGGGCCGTGACCCATGTCAGAAGCGAGGTGCTGGTGTCCTGCCCACGGGCTGCTCCAGGGAGACCGGCAGTTTCTAATATACCTGAGATCTGAGGCACATCTGCAGCGACCGTTCTGCTCCAAAACGCCAAATTACTTCCCGTTTCTTAGAGCTGAAGCATAAAAGCAGAAGGTGTGTGAGACAAAGATGCAGCACCCATGTGCACAGGGTGTTATGGTGTTCTAGTGCCAGGTGCCCACCAAGATGCTCTATCACTCCCCCCTTGCCCCAGCTGGACTGGAGGGAAGAATGTAAGATGAAACTATGAAACTCACGGGTTAAGACAAAGGCAGTTTAGTGAAAAGCAAAGCAAGGCCATGCATGGAAGCAAAGGAAAACAAAGATTTAGTCTCTGCTTCCCATCAGCAGGCACTGTCTGGCCGCTTTTCTGGGAAGCAGGCTCCATATGATATGGAATATCCCTTTGGTCAGTTGGGGTGAGCTGTCCCAGTTGTGTGCCCTCCCAAAATCTTGTCCACCCCATCCCACTGCGGGGGGGGGGGGGATGCTGGAAAAGCAGCCTTGGTGCTGTACGAGCCCTGCTCAGCAGCAGCCTCAACACGGGTGTGTTATCACCACCTTTCCAGTTCCCAGTACAAAGCACAGCGCTGGGAGGGCTGCTATGGGGAAATCAACTCCATCTCAGTCAGACCCTGTACAGGTGAAGAACAAGCTCTGGGCTCAGGTGGGACCTGGAATTCCTGGCCCTCCCTTTGCTTGCATTATTGTGCAGGCGCTGTGCTGAGGTGGCCCCCATCCCTCCAGCAGCCAGGGGCCTTTGCCCACCCCAAGGCAGGAATCTTGTGGTGCTGGGAGGGAACGGGGAAGTCAACTCAGTTTCTGGGATCTTGCCAATGAGGAAAAGTCGGGACAGGGGGTGGGGGTGGGGGGGCGGAATGACAAAGTCATTTCTACTGGAGGTGCTAGGGATGTGTGTTTGCATAATAAGTAAAAATCCATCTGACTTCCAGCAGCAAAAGCTGGGGGTGACACCAACCAACCATGAAATGTCCCTGGAGATCACACAGGCTCTGGGAAGGCTCCATAACTAGCATGTGGAACGGGCTACTAAATATAGCCCTGGAAGCTGCAATCAGGAATGTATTTTCTGCAATACTAACCATTTACAGGGAGTGGCATTAAAATGGCACTCAGTCTCCACCAATTTCCATATTGCAGCTGTTCCTTATCTAAAAACTCTCTTTTGGCAGAAAGAACTGTTGAAATTGTGTGTCTGTAAGTGATCTGAGATGCTGATATCATGACAGTGATGCTGCAATTGTCCCTGGAAGGACTGTAAAAATAAATATGTCCATCAAGGGCTTCATATCTGCTGCTGAATCAATTACATACATTGTTATTTAGAAGCAGCGTAGAGTATATTTCTCTTCTACACACTCACACATCAATATTTGTGTTAGGGCTATGTCACAGCCAAAGGCATATCTGCCACACTGGCAGAGCTCTGCCTGTCACTAAACAGTTGCCTTTGCCCTGCAGATCAGCCACGGATTTCCCACCCTTATCTCAGGAGTTCTCCTCCTGAGTCGATGGAAGCAGCATTTGAACACAGACCAGTGACGTGGGTTCTCTGCAAGACTGCAGTAAAATTTAGGGCCAGAAAAATGATCAGAGGGCTGGAATACCTCTCCTGTGAAGAAAGGCTTAGAATGTTGGGGTCGTTCAGCCTAGAGAAGAGAAGGCTCTAAGGAGAGCAGAACAAAAAGTGTAAAACACCTTCACATCTTCAAAATTTGAAGATATTTAGTCCTAGGAATCTTATGAATAATTTAATAGAAACTAAGAGTCCATCTTTGCACCTCACCAATCCCAAAGGGCTGCAAAGTCAGACAGGATTTGCTAACTCGCACGTGCCAGGATTAATTGTATATTGTAATGCTAATTTTTAATGATGTAGCTGTGGCAAGCTGGTTTTTTAAGTGCACGTGTGATAAGCGTGGACTCAGAGGACTGCCTGGCATTTTGTCTGTACAGTACATGTTTTTGAACTTTCAGTCTCCAAAGTCAAAAGAGAAAAACCAGAACTGAATTCAGAGTATCCAAGTTACTCTGTAAGAGGAGGAACTGCAACGCCAGCTCCTACCACACTCCAGCATCACACCCCAGCACTGAAACTAATGGCACCGACACATGTACACCCCACAGAATCCACATTTTGGCAGAGGTACCTGAATGACACTGGCCTTGTATCAGAAACTTCACCTGCCCCCATCCCTGTCAAGAAGAAGAGGAAAAAGGACTCTGAAGCTCCCACTTTGTTATTGAGCTTCAGAGTGCTTGATTGTCCTTCACCCGCTAGGATATCATCCAAATAATTCATTGGGTAAGGAGAAGAAATTGAGATTGCTGTTGGAGGCGGGGAAACACTCCACAACCAGTTTCTTTTAAAAATGATTTGTATTCAATATTTAAATGCCTAAAGCTAGCACTGCTAGACAAATTGCATGATAAATTCTAGCGGAATAAAACCTGATTTAAGTACAAAAGCTGGAGGAAAAAATGCTCTTGCTTTCCAGAGGCAATAAGGTATTTCAACTATAGAAAGTCTGAATGTCCCAAACCGTCTGCAGATCTTCCCCTTTGTGCTGCGACCTTTGCTGGGTGTTGGGCATTCGATATTTCTCTCTTGCTCTGTGTGACTTTCAAAAGGCTGAGCGAAAGTGCATAACCCTCTTAGATGAAGAACTTCTTACATTCGTCTTGCCACATTTTAGACCAGTAGCGTTAAAATGTTCAGCCACTTTTTCAAGCCATTCTGATATATGGTGGAGGTTTTGGTGTGTCTTCCTCTGCTTCCAAGTCCTGGGCTGGAAACCGATCTGGGAAGTTAAAGATTTTGTCCCCAGGGTCTGTGTGGGGAAGGAAAGAAAGAAACCCGGTGTAGACACTTGCACAAAACCCTGAGCTCCTTTTGGCTCGGAGTGTTTTGTCTACTAGGATTTTGGCCTGGCATGTAAAGCTTATTCTGGATGCTCCTTCCACATCCCTGGTGAATATCCAAATACACGGAGGCAAAGAGTTACTCACTTTGTATAGCGCAAACCATTTCCACAGCCTGATTTTGGTCCTCACTAGGTTGCAACCACTCCTATGAAGAAACAATGCCATCAAAAACCTCGTCTGTGAGTTCATTGAAGACAATATACCTGAACCCATTTTAGAATTCTGAATAGTCCACTCCTCCTAACAAGTTTTAGTTTAAAAGTTTTAAGTAGTCTCACATCACTCACTTGGTATCTTTAGTTGAGAAGAGCTGCCCTGTAACCTGTATCCATTAGTTCCTTACCCAGTGAGATGGTTGGATGTACATGATTAATACAGCATCAGAATTATTAGAATTATCAGAATTATTCTAGAAGTAGCTGGTATTTAATGAGCTCACTTCACAGGGACATGCAGCATGTGCCCCGTCCCTTGAGGCAGAGCCATAGATTAGCAGAAAAATGTGGTGTGTCATCTCCCCTGCACTTCACACGAGGTACTTGGGATATTTTTATCCTTGAATTTGTAGGTCTAGGGATAAGGCATCTTGGTGTGTAAGTCTCTGAAATGCTGTACCAGGAACAACCATTGGTTTAAGGGTAAGAGCAGAAGCAGCGCCTTTTGATGACAGCAGGAACTCATAGGCAGTGTGACTATGGTAGCTTCAGCACTAATGGTTTGGGAAATGGAGATCACCTATGCTGGGTCTCACAGAATACTCTAAATAGGAGGGTGATAGTAATAGAAAAAAAATATAAGAAGTATAAACCCCTTCTAACATCCATTTAGTTTCTTAGAATTAGCCCTGCATGACCGAGGTAGAGCTGAGGTTAGGTTTATGGAAGAAAAACACATCTCCTCCCCAGTTCCTCCCCCCTTTTTACCCACCCTGAATACAAACAAACGGGTGCCCTGGACCTCCTCACTCACCATCCCAGTTATACTGTCATAGCAGGAGCAGCATGGAAGGCTCCGGCATCCCAAGTAAGCCATCACCAGCACAGCAAAAGCACTGCAGATGGACACAGCCAGCATGACTATGTTAGCACCCTTGACTACTTTCTTAAGTACGAACTTCTGCAAGCAGAAAATGAAATGTTAAAGCAAGCCACATTGTAAAAGTGAAGTTCTCCACCAAAAACCCCCCAGAACAATTCTAACGATCGAGAGAATGCTGCAATCGCATTGTAGGCGATTGATTCAGAGTCAGTGTCATTTAAGGCTTTTCTTCCTGTGTCCTGAAAAACAAGCCAAGTGCAACCCTCAAATAGTAAAAAAGCTAGCAGTAGAACAAGGCTTCTGCTTCAATGTAAGGCACCATGCAACAGTGTCCAGCTGGGAAACAGCTTTAACGATCGACAGAAACCCAAGGAATGGCAGAGCATTTTCACGTGGAATATGAGAAATACCTTCTTGCTATATTGTGCCTTAGCAGCCTAACATTTCCATTTGTTCTGGAATAAACTAACGAATAACTTCATCTGCCCAGAATGTCTTCACCCCCACAGGGTGCTGTTGTTTGCACCAGGTTTGAGGTACTAACGGGCTAACTTGTTCCTTCTTTTCAGCTTCACTGGGGGCAGATACGCTTGAAATAACACCCAGTTTTAACCAGCTGACCTGTAACTGCTGTAACTTTATCACCTGAGGTGCACACTGGGAAGGATTCAAGCCTAGCCATTGCTGTCTCAAACCTGGCCAGGGGTATGAGCAGCACCCACCCCTTTTCATGGGCGGCACCGTGCTTTGTTCCTGGCACAACCCAAACCCCTCCGCTCTCAGCAGGAGCAGCAAACCCAACTGCAGTGTGTTCGGGCACGTACCCAGTGTCCACACCTCTGGGGACAAGCTGTTGCTCTCAGGCAGCTGGCTCTCAGCAGGGCACCCAGGTCACATAGTCACCAACACCAGCCGTGCTGCAGTAGCAGCCAATAGCAGGAGCTGGCTGTAAAATGCCTATCTGGCCCCCTGTGGGTCTCGTGGTTTTCAGTAGCTTACTTGATACTTAACTGTAGACATACATATTTTTTTTTAAACAAATGCTGTTGCAGGCAACACTTGAAACTCTAGTTTATGCATTCTGGAAGCCTGGTTCTGTTTTCAAATCACGGCCAGTAACATTTGCAGATTAAGACAGTCATGTTCCCCGGTAATAAGCACGATATCAGTACTTACGGTATGGATAACATGGAGTGGGGAAGAGCTGAGCTCCTCCTCTTCACCGTAGTTCAGCGTGAGGGAGCTATAAATTATTACAATGAGGATGGCAACACAAGAGAGTATGGAAGCAACTATCAGCACGTTCACCTAGACAGAGAAATTAAAGGAGAAAAAGAAAGGGAGTGAGAATTAAAACTGTCCTCTGACAAATCAGTGCAACTAAAACAGACAAAATGTGCTAACAAGCACTGCAGGTATTAGCCTTTGACCTTCCCTAACACTATAAAGTACCTGGTAGCAACAGTCACTTGGAAGTCAAACATGGAGCAGTAAAGTTTTCCATGATACCAAATTTCTGAGCTACAACTGAGTCCCAAACCTTAACCAGGAGTGCTAGCTCAATGCAAAGATGTTGTTCTTAAAGATCTCCTACTTATAAAGAATATCCCACCTTGGAGGTTACATGGCTGGAGAGACCTGCCCGGGATGTGCAAGTCAATTAACTTGTTTCATATTTTAGTGTACACAATTCCTAATAGCAGGAAGGAATAACGAAAGAAACACACTCAAAAGTAAGAGTTTTTACAGATTCTTGCTTGTTATTTGAGCCAGTGCTCCTCTCGTGCAGTAGGAAGTGAGGTAACTCCGTATCATTCTTTGGCTTACGAATGTAGCAGCTTTTATACAATATAATGCCAGGAAAAAAAAAATTCTCAGCCCTGCACAAGGACCGGCAGTTCATTCCCTACCAAAACAAAACTGTTTTCAACTGTCCTGACAACATTTTGCTCCTACCTGATACACACACAATTTTCCCCCTCCAAAAGGCTTACCAGAACTGGATTCTTCCTCTGTGAGGAAAACAAAGCCAGGACACCCGGGACTCCCATAACCTGCAGGGCACAAAAGGAGTTGGTAACTGGGAGACAGTATCGGATTCTGAAGATAAGCTACTACAGATCAGATGAAAGGCCCTTATTTTCAAGGCTTCTGTTAGAGTAACTTAGGTCAGAAATGGAAAGAATTTCTGTTTTCTTCTGGTTTTCCCCACAGCATCTCCTGGGGGTGTGAAACGCATCTTGCCCACTTGCTACCCCCACAGCAGCAATCCTCCGGCTGGCTTTATGGCTCTGACCAACTGATGAAATAAATCTGATTAAAGGGCTAAAAACGTGCACTGCTTTCCCAAGTCCTTATGCATCTTGTAGATGGAAAAAAGATAGTATTGAAAGGAGTCAGGCAGCCTACAGATGGAAGGGAGTTCTTCAGTCCACCTCCTTTGCAGCACGGCTCACCAGGGTGCCCCCAGTGCCACCAGGGTACAGGACAGCCAGGAGTGGAGATGCTCGCTGCCTGCTTCTCCTTGTGGTACAGAGAGTTAGTGGCACTGTGCTGTGGGACACAACACCACTCAGGTGGTCATCTACATGATGTGAGGATGAAGGGCTGCCCTCCGTAACTTCAGTGGGCTCCCTGTGGTCACTATGCTGCAGCTGAAAAAAACCCCATCAATCACCACTCTGAACCATTTTTTTTTTTCTATATTATCCTGTAGAGAAGTATTTTATTTAGTTCCTTCAGAGGGAAGGCTGCTCGCACTCTCCTATCTATACCATGATAAGTAAACTTTTATTATCTAGGTTTAAAGCAGGGAAGAGCTAGCAAGAAGTCACAGAATCATAAAATCATTTTGGTTGGAAAAGACCTTTAAGATCATCACATTCAACTGTTAACATAGCACTGCCAGGTCAACACTACATCCTGGCCTCCCTCCTACCCTCAGAGCGAGTACTAGCAGGTAGTCGGTGGGGGGAAGAAAAAAGAAAATATATAGTGCAACTTTACCATCCCAGCCCAAATTGGAGCTTTGGTTTTGCTCAGTTGAGACTCCATTCTGAAAATGCCATCTACGAACCCGCTGCCAACGCACACTGTGCTGAAGGCTATCTGGAACAGACCCAGCACGACCATGCTCCTCTGGTTAAAGACGAAATAGCGGTAGCGATCCATTCTGCTTTCGTCCGCACATAAATCCCCGGGTGAGAGGCTGGAAAGCTGCGGCGGGGCCCTCCAGCAAAGGGGAGACCAGCTCTTCCTGGGCAGGAGAAAGAAGGGGCAGGAGCATCAGCAGCCTGTGACCTGTGGTACGCCGGGACTGCACATGCACTGGGAGTACAGAGTTCAGCTTCTGATCAGCAGCAAGGGAAAGCGAGCAAAGGTGAGCTGGCTTTTGGGAAATCCCATTCACCCTTTCTGTGTTTCTGGACAGAGATGTGCCGCCGTCACCTCCGATCCCGCTACCGACCTCTGTCCTTCAGAATCTCTGCTGTCCAGAAAGGCGCAGGGGTTTGCTTAGGTTTTGTTCCTTTTCGCAGATAAACTCAGTACCTGGCAAGGCAGCAGGTGATCCCCTTCGCAGGAACGCAGGAAACTCTCCGAGACCCCGTCGGGGAGATGCCGTCCGCAGAGCCGGGGGCCGGCTCGGCCGCCCAGGGCTGTGGGTACCGTCGGCACCCGAGACCCGACTCGCCCCGTCCCTGCCACCCGTTACCGAAGGCTGTGCTGCAGCCCGGCGGAGGCACCGAGGAGCCCGGCCCGGCCCCGACCGCCCCCCCGGCCCCCCCGGCCCATCTCTCGTCGGCCGGGACCCAGGAAGCGCCGCGCCCGCCCCGCCCGCCCCGGCTCCTCACCTGCGGCGCGGCGAGCGGCCCGGCCCGGCCCGGCCGGCACTCACCGGCGCTGCTCCCGGAGCCCGGCAGCGGGGTAGGACCGGGAAAGCTCCGGCTCCGCCTCCGGGGGAAAAGAAAGTTCCGAGTAGGTGCGCAAAGAACGGGAGGAGGTTGGGACAGGCTCTGCCGTGCAGGGTGCGCGGCTGCTCCGCCCGCCCGCCCGCAGCGGCCGCCCCCGGCCCGGCGCCCCCGCGGGTCCCCCTCGGAGCTGGGGCACGGGGAGGCTCTCGCCGCCTCGGAAAGCGAGCACGAGAACCCTCCCGCCAAACCCGGCCGCAACAAGCCTGCCAACCTTCCAAACGCGTTTCAGAAGCCCATCCACCAGGGTAGCTGTGATTTGTTTCGATAAACCCACCCCACCTCGGTGGTGCCAGCAAAGGGCTGTAACCCCAGCCTGGGACCAGAACGCGGCCAGACTGGGTGAAGGCAGCCCACTGCAGCATCCACAAACTGCTGAAGGAAAGGGTGAATCGCGTCAGTCTGCAGAGGTGAAAGACATCCAGGTGGCTCTGGCTGCTGCTGAGCAAGACAGGCAGCCAGTGCTCTATCCCTACACCAAGTCACCCATGGTGGCAAATACCCTCTGAGGGTGGTTATGGCAATGGAAGCGGAGCAACCGGCAGCACAGAAATAACCCCAGCTGGGCTGCCGGATCACAGCAACATATTGCTGCTCAGGTGGAGAACCTGGTTACAGGTATACGCTCACGGACGCAAGAGTCGGGCCACTAAAGAGCATCAAAACAACCAGCAGCTACTAAGATCAAAGTGGCTCAGGTAGACCTGGACTAGCAACATAAAGGTGAAAAACTTACAACTTGCTGGGCCCATGACACCCCAAGCCATGAGGGAAATGATGCAACGCATTGATGGACCTGGGATTGAAGGCTGGACTTGACCCTGGACACTTGTACAGGTTAGCCTGGAATGTGAAACGTGTCACAACAAAGCCAAATGATTAAAACCTCTCCGATATGGAAGATGATGCTTAAATTATAAATACGGGGAGGCCTGGCAGGTTGACTATATCACGCTCCCACAAACACAACAAGGCAAGTGCCACGTGCTTACAATGGTGAAAACAACCACCAGGTCGTTGGAAACATGCTGTGCCCCATGCCATCACCCAGGACAATATCCTGGGCCTTGGAAACCCAATCTTGTGGCGGCATGGCACCCCAGAAAGAACCACGTCCAACAATGGAACTCATTTGCAGACAGAGAACATGGCATTGAGCATCACTTTCCACACGGCTTGATTTGAAGATAACACAAACACGTAACAAGCACTCAGCCTTTCAGCTTTAGGGCAGTGAAGGTTCAACGGGCAATGCCAAGGCCAAACAAGTCCCTTCTCCACCCTTGCAGAGCGGGGAGAGCGCAGCCCTCGCACACCTGCACCCACTGCGAGGTACCGCGGCCGTGGCAGGAATCACAGTGGAGGGCAATCACCGTGGCTGCACAGCAACCGCACTACACCAGCAAGGGGGAAGAGATTGGAAGATGCCCAAAACCATGACACACAAATAATAAGGAGAGATGACAGTTCTGTTGAATATTTTAATATCTGCATTGCCTTCATAGCGCAATTAAAGCAATCTTTAAAATTCACTTATAACAAATGTTTGTCAAGTCTATTTTTCCCCAGAAACATTTTTCTTACTTCCTGGCACATACACCCAAACACACTATAAAAACCTCATTCATAACATCAAAGGAAGGGCAATCATCATTCATGTAAACATCTTTCTTAGAGTTATCCATTTTTTAAAAGTCATGAATAAACCTACAGATGTTCAGTAAGGCTCATAGTTCGAGTACAAATGTCATAAAACACCTATCAAGTACTGTATACAAGTTAAATAGTCCGGGGTTAACTGCTAACACATGGATAAGCTTACCCCAAGGATTATTCTTTAGCACTTAGTTCTTCAGAACAGAGACACCCAGTAATTATGGGCTCAAGAGTATTAAAATAGCAGAAGGCCCAGCAGAAACTGTTAAATAATACACAATTTTAGTCTGGATCTTACCTCAAGAGTTAAATTCAGTACAGTTACAGTAGGAAAGTTTTTCTAGGAGGAAATCTGCAGAAAGGAGGGATGGGTCTGTTTGTACAATATCACGGAGGGACAGGCTGAGAGGTATGTCCTGAAGGTGTGACTGGCCTTGCTATTGCAATTATTTATGACAGCCCTGTCTAATGCTGCATAAATACTTTCCCAAATAGCACAAGCGACCATTTGTAATTGTAAAGATCATTTGTTGCATCTCCCCTTTAAAAAAAACCAAACCTACTTATTGGTAATCAATTACACTCGCATCTTAGAAAAAGACACCCTTTTAAATTTGGTTTAGAATTTACTGGAACTTTTTTTTTCTTTTTAAATATTCATTCTACCATGAAAATATTTCATACAAACATCGTTTTACATACAAATATGTTAAAACTTGTGAAGAGGGTCTTTCCATACTGATGATTTTATGGCTTGAACATTGAATTGCTTAGAATTTCTGTATATATATATTTCTCCTGGAAAAAAAAAATAGTTACAGTAAAACTGGTAGAGAAAGAGGGCAGGAGCTTCAATTGCCTGAAGACAGAGCCAAGAGGAGGGTCCATTCAACAGACAGTGACCTCAGTGTTCAAAACCTTTGATCTGGGGCAAGTAAACATGCACTCCATCTTGCACCTTTGTTGGTTTTTTGTTAAAAAAAGAAAAAAAAAAAAAGAAAAAAAAAAAGAAAAATCCCTTATAAGACCGCTTAGAAATGCTTTGTCCAAAAATATATTTCTCATGTTTCCAGTATAGAAAGCAAAAGGAACAAGTTCTCCCCGGGGCAGAGGTGAGCGTGAAGCCCACTGACAGCCCCGGGTACCGCTGCTCCCGTGCCGCCCTCCTCGCCCAAACGCTCTCAGCACGTGGCAGCGCGGTGCGAGGGGGCAGCGTCTAATGCAGCACCCCAGCAGGTAAGGAGACACTTCAGCAATGGGTTTTTTCAAAGCAATCGCGTTGGTTTTGTTTGTTGGGTTTTTTTAAGTGCTTGGAGGTGAATTCCTCAGGCACCCACAGCTCCAGCAATTCTGCTGTGCCAGAGGAAAAGAAAGCAGCAGGTGACCGGCTCTACACGACTCGCTACCTCATCGCAACAGCAGCATTTTCCAAAGGCTTATCAAATGGAGTGAGAGGATAGAAACCACAGCAGCCTCTGGGATAGAAGCGACACGGTACAGTTCCTGGCACAAGCGAAGAGGTGAGTACGGGTTTTGATGAAAGGACAAGGGCAGCCAACTGGGAAGGCAACAGAAAAGTGGCAGTTTCCACCACTCCTCAGCTCCTCCTACCAGCCGGGCTACGCTGGCTGCCTCGCTCCCCCAGTGCCTGTCCCAGCGTGAGAAAGGCCTGACAGCACCCACACCGCCGCGCCAGCAACGCCCCACAACAGCCCCAGAGAAGAAACCACGGCCACCACCAACTGCCGAACACGGAAAGCTCCGCATCCAAAAAGGCTGAGCTGAGGAGCAGGCTTCCTAAGTGCTCCCGAGACATGCAGCCTGGCGAGGCCGAGCGACCGGCCTCCCAAAGGTCTCCAGAGCTGCTCGGGTTGCCCAGGAGCTGCAGCTGGGCAAAAGCACGGGCCATCCTAGCGGGGGTATTGCTGCAAGTGCAGAAACAGTCAGAGAGCTAGCGCAGCTCTCACTTCGATTGCTGAAGAGCCATATCCACGGATTTCCTTCGACTTTTTCAACAGTTAGGACTTAAAAGTATTTATATACATTTTTTAATTACTTGAAAAATAAAAACAAAGGCTTTTTTATTTTTGTGAAGGAAAAACAGATATTTTGGTAGATCCCGTAAAGTAAAATTATAGCACGAGACTCAACTTGAGACACCCCTCCCAGGCCTAAGCCCTTTTCCCTCTTATCCAGAGGAGTGACCCAGCAGCAGGTAGCTCTCAGCTGTAACTTCTCATGCTCTCCTGTCTCCAAGATTAACTGCTTCTCCAGAAAACTAAGCTTCTGTATTCTTGGTGACAAAACAGCGCTGCTGTAGCAGGAGGATCCATTTAAGAGATATATACACTTTTTTTTTTTAAAAAAGAGACAATCAGCAGTGTCTAATACAACCTGATATAAGTTCCTTCTCATAAAGGAGCTCAGGTAACAACCCTCCCATCACAGAGGAGCCACATGCAGCACTGCAGATCAAAGGCAGACACTGGGAACTGATCCCCACCTGAAAAAGGAGTAATTCCAGGTTTTCTTTTGTCATCTAGTCACCACGGGCATTCCGAGAGCCAGCCGTTCACCCAGGCTTGGCTGACAGGCATCAGCTCTTTATCCAGCGTCTGTGCCAACAGGACAGGTCTTTGGCCAGACTGAGAAGTGAAGCTTCTTTACTTATTGCATGTCCTCCCACAGTCAGCTGCATTCGACACACTCAAATGGATTGCTTTGCAAAATGCCCGCTTCCCCTGCTCCAAATTAAACCCAGGTTTTGGTGCTGGGCTTGTGTTACTACCACTAAATAGTTTGGCTAGGCTGGTCTCGCTGTCTAGTGAGCTCCAGAAGCTGAGCTGCAATACGTTGACCAAGTTAAGGCATTATTTGGAGTTCTGTAACTAACCTGTGTTTGTACCTGTGGTTGCCAACGCACACCTCTCAAAAACCTCTGAAGGACACACAGCTCTGAGCCCTTTCACTGCCCAGTGGTAAAAAACATCCCAACCATCTCCACTAACTGACCACAAAGGAAAAGAAAATGAGGAAGAATTAAAAGGCTTGGTCCTGAGTCAAGCCAAAGCAGCTTTATAATCACAACTCTTATAGAAGGTTGGTCACCGACGAAGGGATCTATAGGAGGAGCAACAGATTTTAACAGCAGAGAGAAAAAGGACAGTGGAGCTAACAGACAGCAGCCACAGCTGTGGTATACTACCAGGCTACAGGCATACGGCAAGAGCAAGGAAATCTGCTTGACTGTCACATTAACAGCTTTGGAGAACACACAGAGGATACCTCAGTGCCTTTTTTTCCTAGAATTTCCCTGTTTTTAGGATGTCACCTTCAAACCTGATGTGCAAAGAGCACCTATCTTGTGTTTACCTGAAAAATCAGGCAATATGAAAACTGACAAATCCATTACAATATAAGCAACTCCACACAGAGAGGAGATAGCAGAGGAATTGAGAGAGATCCAAGACTGAGCAGGAATGAAGCTGAAGGAGCTCTAGAGATCAGAACATTTTAAGCACGGTTCTCTAGCAGGCACAGGGAGGCCAGCAGTCCAAAGCAGGTTATCAAGACTGTGGAAGGAGTTACCACCCGTTCTCAGCAGGGTTCAGTCACCTATCTTCCTCTCTCCTCTTCCCTGCACTCAAACACAAGCCTCACCTTTGCAGACTTCATGGTCCTGGCAGAACAATTCCCAAGATGCACACAGAAGGTTCCTGCCAGCAGCACGCTTTCTGTGAGTGGTGAGGATCTAAAATAATGACCTGTGGGCAGGCAGGGAAAGATCAAGACAGGCCTATTTCTTTTTGAGGTTCCTCTGCTGAAGCTGTGCTGCCCATCGGCCTTTGACAACCCTCCCTCACCTGTGAGGCTCAGGCCTGTCTCTGCACACCCAGCTGAGTCCCCGAGCTGTCACCTCTGCCAGCCACCTGCCTTGGACAAGAAGCGGAGCTGTGGCCTGAGTCTCCAGGAGATGGGTGGTTGTCGAAGCTCACATTCTGATCACTGCTGGAAGAGGGTCAAAAAGCCCTGAGCTTACCTGCACCCTTCCCCTGCACCCCCAGCACATGCACAGGATAGCTTTTGTACAAGCTTAAATGGTGAGGTGCTGGAAAAGGTTTGTGATCAGTCACAGGAACTAAAGAGAGCCCCAAGTTAAAGAGGTTCTTAGTAGTAACTCCTAACTTCGCACGGGTACCAAGGCAAGGATTCTCAGACTGCACAAAACAGCAACCTCATCCTTCCACTTGCAGGTACCAGCCCAACACATTCTCTACGTCTAGCTCCCCAGACAGCCAGACACTTCCAACCATTCAAGCAAACAACCGAAAGGTGTTGCAATAGAAAGGTAGGTCTGATTTCCAAACCATTTATGTTACATATATACAAACTTCTGGAAACTACAAACATTAAAGAAAGTGTTGCAAATGCATTTGAGCTTTTCCTAAGCTGCTAAACCCAAAAAGAGAGCATCAGAGTCCCAGCAGGGCTCCAGTATCCAGACCGAGACGATAGGTTATTTCTCTCCGATACAGCATTAGGCAAGACCAGTACAGTATCTGAAAAAAAAAAAAGAAAAAAATAAAATGCACAATTTCCCTACCCCTGAAAAACCCCAGAACACAGCCCTGCAGATGAATATTCACAAGCCCCCAACTGCTGGCTGCAACAAAGCTATGGATTGACTGCTACTTCTCAACATGAGCAGTGAGTGGTGTTTTTACATTCATTGTTTGTCTTTCAAAAACAATCTTTTCATATCTTTTTGTTTTAAATCTTATTTCGATACCTCATACTATACTAATTTACTGTGTCTTAAACCAGTACTACTAAGAGACGGCTACAAGGCTATATTCTTTGTCAACTGAACACATAACAAAAGATACAGCTCTCCTTAACCAAGTTCTACAGCTTGCCCTCAAATACCTCCACGTCCTTTAAGAGAATTGACGTGAGACGCAAGCGCCTCATCACTGGAATTTTTGCCTTGAGAACTGGCCGCCGGAACAGGTGAAATACACAAACCAACTCATGGACACAAATGCAAGTAATGTGCTTGCCTTCCAGAACACGTACTTCTGAAAGTCCTTCAAAAAGCAAATCCGTTTTCTCCTTTCAGGAAATCGTCATGCAAAAAACAGCTTCATTTGCGTGTCATAATCATAAATTAAATAAAATAAGCCAGCCGGAAGGGCTAGATAAATATTAGGTTTGGACATGTTGCTATACTATTCAGAGAGCCACAGAGACCAACACACAGCACTCTCACATACACACACAAGCCTTTCCACTAGATAGAAAGGATTTTCTCCTGCAAAAGAGGATTTGTAGAAAGAACAACGTTCAGACAAGAGGAAAGGGGAGTTAAAACCCAGCCTCCTATATACTAATAAATAAACTGCTCTATTGCAAGATTCAGATCAAAGGTTTAAAAAGGCAATATTATGCTACTATTAGAGAATATCAAAATATTACTGTTATCATCACAAGTGGCATATATGCAAAATGCAGTTGCACAATAATGCCTAGGCAGATATAGAGCAACATTAAGTCTGCCAACTAAAAGTGAACGATATACCCATTTTAGTTTTCTGTCTAGTCTTTTGGCATCTTTGCATATGGTGCAAAAGCAGAAGCTACCAAAGAATATCACATCTCGTATAGAATATTAAATAATTTCTCCAGATAAGACTGGTGCAACGCTAGCTAATTTTAAATCCGCTATGAGTAACACAGTCAAACCTAGTTAGTATGCAAGAAACTTATCTCTTAACACAGAATGCAAAGTTATGATGCAACAGCATGAACAATCCCTGGTTGTCCAGTATAAAGGTAGTGCATAGATCCAAGTTTCTGTTTCAGTTTGCTGAACCGAGAAGGTGCTCCCGCTTCACTTTTGCTGAGCAGCCTGGAAAGCTTTCAGTTCCAGCTGGTACCACTCCGGCGCTTCTGGCCCGTTTTGCCCAACGGGGTTGTGATCGTATCCGTAAGCCACTGTTAATTCTTCATCCTTCTCCACAGCCCTGATGGTACGGATACACTTGATAGGCCCAAAACGAGGATGAACAAACCTAGACAGAGTGAAACACATTGGCCAGGCTTAGCTGTCAGCTCACCCCCTCTGCTAGCCCCTTGTGTAGTTTCAGAAGTCACAGTTCAGCACAGTAGCACGCAACCTGCTATCAATCCGATCACTGGATTGCTTTGTGTCAACCTTATAAAGGCTTAAGTAAAAAGGGCAAAAAAATTTATATATTAAATCAGCTTCATATAGCCCTGTTAAGCTCTTCAACAGTCCTGCAACACTGCTTCTTTGTAATAAGTTAAAGCACTTCCACATGCCTTGGGCTTGCAGAGATAAACATCTGCATGGCAGGAAAACAGTACAGATTAGAATCATAGAATTGTCAGGGTTGGAAGGGACCTTGAAGATCATCCAGTTCCACCCCCCCTGCCATGGGCAGGGACACCTCCCACTAGAGCAGGCTGCTCACAGCCCCATCCAGCCTGGGCGTAAACACTTCCAAGGATGGGGCTTCCACCACCTCTCTGGGCAACCTGTTCCAGTGTCTCACCACCCTCATGGGGAAGAAATGCTTCCTAATGTCTAACAGGAATCGATCTATCTCTAGTGTGTCACCACATTGGGAGAGACTGCAGAGCATGGGAAATTGTTCAGCTGAATTTCCTCAGTAGGTTACCTAACAAACAATCCTAACTCTTGTATAAGTCTTCTCCCAGGGTCTCCCAGTAAACGGAACTGGATTATTTAATGAAGGAAAACTATATTCTGCATACGTTTCTCCACAGGTCTGTTCGTTTATACATATACATATGAAAGTATATTCTTGAGTGTATGTATACATCAAAAGTTTGCTAGTGCTCTGCACCAGCTGCAGAGCAGCAAGACTTTTTTTGTTTCACAAATGACAGCACAGTCAATGGTGCTGGGCAAGCTTCTGTAATTCAGTAAATAGGGTGCAGTCCTAGTAAAGTTAGGATTTAGAAAGCTGTGCTTATGCACTTCAGAATCAAGAGGCACCAAGAACACCAAAAGTTCATGGCAAAATTAATACAGTTGCTTACTTCAAAATAGTCCCAAGAGACATCAAGTACTCGCAATGCCAGCCAGTTTCCAGCTCAGCCCAACTCCTTCAGAGCCTGGACCTCCCGCTCTCAGCCCCACCAGCTACTCCTCATTTGGCTGCCCAGAAACAACACCCTGTGAGCCCAGACTGCCAGGTTTCAGCTTCTGCTCCAAACCCCGGGCCTCTACTTACGGATCGTAGATGCAGTTAGGAGTGAAAGAATGGTTGGCCTTATGCCCCAGCGAGGCACAGTACTTGGCGGCGTGGTTGTAGGGCTCTGGCACGTCTATGACTGTTTCATCATCCAGGGATATTGTATTTCCATTGAGGGCCCAGTCTCTGCCGTCTACCTAGTTTGCAATGCAAAAATCCAGTGTGTGTGTGGAGGAGTCAACTTGGCCATCAGTTTGAAAGCAAACAGTCTAAGATACGCAACTAAAGCTCTTCCTGTAAGTCATTAAAAAGACCCAAGCAAACAACACTTATTTCTATATATACGCATAGGTGAACATGCACTTTCTTTCACTTCAACTCCACTGCACTGAATCTTAAGGGTGGGAAGGGGGTGGAAGTAAACTACTATAAGAAGAGGGGTGGAAGTAAACTCCTACTTTAAGATGATTTCAGAAGGAGCATTGAAAATTCAGACTGACTTTTCTCTCTCCTTTACCTCCTGGTGTGTAATTCGCACTCCATTGTAAAAGGACATAACTGTACTGGCTTCTGCTGCTATTTTTGAAAACAATCCTTCTCCAGCACTGGAAATGAGAGAGACATCAACATACACCCTGCAAGGGGCAACAGGCAGAGAATTAGTGATTTAAGACAGCCTTCGTTTTCAACAAGTATTAGCACAACACTACTGGCATAAAGACTAATAGTTAATAATAAAGCTGGTAATAATTCAAAACCTCTAAATGCAACTCTTTCCTCTCTTTCATACGTTCTCAACTCCTTCTCTTTCCTCTCTTCCATACGTTCTCAACTCCTTCTCTTTCCTCTCTTCCATACGTTCTCTGTCTTGGCAAAATGGAGATTTGGAGGGGGGGAGTGGGGGCTGACTTTAGCTTTTAGTTTAAAATTATTGTTTTGCTAGAGTGCCAATCTACCATTGCTGCTCAATGACAGCTCCAACTCAGGAACACCCTCAATAACATTCCTGAATCCCAGGGGTCCCCACTAAGCTGAGGTTGCTGGTGTGTAGGTGCACAGATTACTACTTCACTGAGCAGGAGTTTTCAAGGTGAAGCCCTAGACCTGCAAGCACTTGATGCAAATTAATGCCAGCATTTCACTAGTCACTTATTCGGGCATTTAAGAGTATCAGAAAAGGACCACAATGGAGAGATCTACAGAGCAAGGCTTCTTAGGAGTCTGTATATAAAGTGTAATTGTGGCATAGCCATGGAAGAGATATCAGTGACTGACTAAGGTAAGACAATTGCTGAGGAACGTGTTTTGACACTATAGAGCTGTCACAAATGATATCTCACTTTTCTCTAGCTTGATGATTTATTGTGGCCACTTTGCTACATCTGCAGGGTAGGGAGAAGACTTTGTACAATGCAAGCCACCCAGCGAGGCACTGAAGGAAGCACACTGCAACCTGGAGCTAGTTACACATCTGGAAAAAAAGGGAGCAGCGTACTTTTTTTCCTCAGAACGTTGTAGCTGTGGGCTATAAGCTGAGTCCAGGACTTGACCGAACGCATCTCTGAAATGCTAAGGCGCTATTCTAGTTTAATCTTAAAAGTATCACTGTGTTCTATCCACTAGAGCACCATTTTATTGTGTGAATCAGAAAGAAATTCAATCGTGTCAAACACTGACTGATGTGCAGTAATGGGTTCCATTTCACAAACCCCTACAGACATTTCCTTTTAAAATTTGTTTGCAAAATTAGGCCCCAAATATGTAACAGCAAAGAAATATGGACAATATGAGGAGAGAGAAGAAAAGAAAAACCTACCTCTCTGACTCATAAGGATCAGGAAGAAGTGCGTTTGTAGAAATACAGGATGAAGTAGATTTGTCAAAAGTGTATACCGGGCCTAAAAAAAGAAAACAGAAATCAACAACAGAAATAAACTAATTGGCAGTACTGAGAGCATGCAACCCTTAACTTAATCAAGACATTCAAAAATTAAATTTTAATGACTGCAAGAAATAAATGTTATGCTTCCAAAAAAAAGTATTAAGCAGAACTGCATCTGTATATGTCTTCAGTAAGATACTGTTTCTTGATTATCTTTTCCCTTCGAGATACTAGAGTAGCGATACTATCATCAAAAGGTGATATATACAGTTGTTCAAAGTACCAATTTTTAAAGGAGGGCTGGACTATCTCAAAACTGACCTTCCCAGACTCTCTAATTAAAATTAAGAAGTAAAGCAAAACTTGTGAGTATACATTTGACAAGACACTAATTATAAAACATGTTGGACTATTTCAAATATGGCATATTTTGTAGACTGAATCCTGAGGACGCTTCAGCCAGAAGATAATGTTCAGTAATCACTAAGTGTACTTGCTACAGTCATTTATTTCCTGCCATTAATAAGCAACTCAGTGGCACAGCTCTGATTATATCTTTGCATCACTCTACAATCAACTGTCAGAGGACTATCCCGGAGATAGGTTAAAAAGTGGGGTGAAGTAAGATGGGCAAAAACGTCAAACTGCAATATTACAGAGTTTGATAAAAAGCCATGTCCCTGGTGTCCAAGATCTGTTCTGTCTGAAGGCAGCTCCCTCCAGAGTGTAATTCAATCCTATGTAAAAAGCCATCTTTTAAGTTACGTTTGGATTTGCAATCACAACTGGAGTGAATCAAAAATTAAGAAGTCACGGGCATTTGCTTCTCAACACCTTCTGACTGAGTTTTATGTTCTTCTTTCATATTGAGAGAGACAATCCTTGCTGGCAAAACAGTAAATGTGTTGTCACAGTCCCTGCTTTTTTATTACTTGTGGCCCTGCCCACAGCTGAACCCGCTCACCTCTGAAACATCACATAGACCTCAGCACAACAAAAGCACTCCAGAACTATAGGATCAGGGCACCACTGCCCTGCAGAAGGAGTGCTGGCTACACAGGTCGAAGGCAACACCCTGACACCAACCACTTCACAGCCAGTTTCTGTTAGCAGGACTAGGCAGACTGAAGGGTGCTGGTGAATCAGACTGTTACACAACAACTGAATCTAGTTCACTAATTCCAACCCCTGGGTCATTTCAGCTCTGTAACACAGATGCCAGAACATTCACAGCGCTAACAATCAGCTGCACCTACCCAGCTGCCAGAGCTACAACCAAACCACGGCCTCCCTCTCCACAAAAGAAAGCCTGTAACCGTGCCAGCCTTACCACAGTTAGTCAGGTTTTCCTGCTGGCATAGTCAGCAATGGTGTGTGGAAGGAGCAGGACTGTGCCCGTAAGTGTGCAGAAGAAGGGTTATGAAACGTGGTTCAGCAGCACCACTGCACGGGTCAGTGCCTGTCTGCTCCCAGAACAAAGGGACTGCTCCACGAGCCTTTCTGTCCAACTTTATCACGTAGAAAAGGGCTCCTCACTAAGAGACCTACCTCATCACAGCCAGCCTTGAGAGTCTCTAATGGGGAACATTATGCAAACAGAGCTGTTTGCAGCAAAGGGCTGGTAGCGAGATACAAGTTTCTGTGTTAGCTGAACTTACTGCCTGGTACCACTTCAAACTGAGGCTTCCCATCCTCTACAGATGTCAGAGTTGCCAGTTTTGCTTCTATCATTTCTCCATCTATGAACCTTCCAGAATACGCTGTCTTTCCATCAGGGTACACATAGGCTATCTTCTCTCCGGTCATCTCCCCCTCTTCATTTACTTCTCCCACAAGGCTGCCTCCATCCTGAAAGCACAGGCAAGACAGGGAAGGCAGAGCATTTAGTTAAACTTCACTACCTTCAGTAAATGAAAAAAGATCTTCCCCAACCTTTTTAAAGCAGGAATGTAAGCTACAGTATGTGTGATCACGAGAATAAGTGACAGACACATCAAGAAGCTGGGTGAAGTCATTCCAGTCAAGATAAAACTGGTAAAAGAAATGAACAGAGTTTTCAGTGCTGTCTGAAATAGGAAAAAGCCAAGGTCTTTCCTTCCGTGTGACACACATATTGACTTTCAATCGGCAAATTTTTTTATGTGAACAGTCTGTGAACCAAGACCCAAAGCCACACAGACTTTGTCTTGAGTTTTCCTAGTATGATACTGTGCTGGAGGAAAGGGGAAATTAAAATGCTGCCTTGCTTACTGCTAATTTGTGGTAAATCAAAAGAATTGTGCCTATTTAAAAAAAAAAAAGAAAAAGATTTGCTGGACAACTGGAGAGCTTCTCTGTCCCAGCATCCCCTCATGATGTCAGGCGGTACTTGATGAGAGCAACTGTTCACTCACAGCCATCATCAGCAACACTTTTCCTCTCTACGGTGTCCATATTTTAGCCCTGGGCTTTGCCATCTGTGATTTGCTCGCAACGCAGCTTGGGTCTATTTACAGAATTGCAGGATGAGATGCACAGATTAGCAACGGTCTAATGACTTCAGGTGTTTAATTCAAAAAGGACAAGGAATCATCTTCAAATAATGCCCTGGAGCAAACCCAGCAGGTGTGATGTGGAAACAGACTGACTTAGATCGAGATCACTGCACACAGACTCTGTTTCAGGGTGGCCCCATTTTGTTCAACTCCAAGGGTAAAAGAGCTTCAAACAGTGAGGAACAGTGACCCTTATGTCTGGGTAAAAATTTGTGCACATGGCATGGTGCACAGAACCACGATAAACAATTGCTGCCATGGCAAAGGGCTTTTGAAACACCTTGTGTGCTTTCACCTGGCAAGGTGATAATGATAAACAACCTTAAATAGCCACGTTTCCAGAAGCTACAGCAATACTGTCAGCGGGAACACGAAACAGGAGACTATGACCGGAAGGGTCAGTTGTGTCTATTTTATACACTAGTGCTGAAAAACTGCTACCTTTTTGGCAGCCTATGCTAAGCATTTGTTGATTCTAACACATGCTTAATGGCAATAGTGAGAATCAGTAAATTAAATGAACAGCCAATAGTGAGCATTTGAAATTAATCTACAACCAAAGTGTGTCCAATATGTAGCACAGAAATAGACTGTCTGTTGACCAGCAGCCTAATTACATGCAGATGATTTCCCCTCGTCAGCACAAGGTCAGGATTGAAATGTTCAACTCTGGAGCATTGTCTAAGGCTCAATAAGGACTAAAATTTCAATGATTTCCAATAAAAAACCTCCTAAAAAACACTACAAACACTGCTGTCCTTACTAGCATAGTTACAAAAGCACACCAAAAATTTCTCCACAGTTTTCCAGAGGTGTATCTGTTTATGAAGCATCAGAAAGATAAAATTCTGGCTTCCTTAATGAGCAAAGCACTTGTCTACACTCCAGTCAGAGGCACAGCTCTCACACCAGTTGTAACTGACTTGTTAGATGAAGCCAAACTTCACAACATAACCATTCAGAAACAAAGTCTCCCCTCGAACTTAATGAGAGCAGCAGGTTGCAATGGCCTGTGTGGCTCTGTGCTCCTCATCTGCAGGAAGCACCACAAGGTCACCGGCCCACCCTTCCCAAAGAGATCCACATAAATGCACTTCCAAGGGGCTGGGCTCCCTGGCAGATGCAAATAGTGGAGGCATCTCAGCCTTGCTGAATGCTGTCTGCTGGGCAAACGCTGGAAAGGTTTAACTGTATGGTGGATTATCCAAAATTTGAACGCACAGGTCGTCCACCCAGATTTTTGTGTGTTGACTTTTGGACAGCTGGGTCCTGGTGGGGATTTGTTTCAGCTGGGGAGAAAAGAAAGATACATAACAGTGCTATTCTGCCAGGATGAGAGCAGGTGGTCAGCCTTACCGGGTAATAAATCCAACAAACTCCATGTCGAATGTTGTCTTTATACTGCCCTTTGAATATCAGCCGCCCGTCGCTGTCGTATTCCTGGGCTGGGCCGTTCAGCTCTCCGTCCACATACGTGCCATGAAGGACCACCCCGTCCTCGTACGTGTAGATTCCCTGGCCTTGCAGGGCATCATCAACATAGTACCCTTCCAGGGTGCTGGTAAAGAGACAAAGAAAACAGCAGCGGAAGACTATTGGGAAGACAACCCAAAGCCATGAGGTGAGGCACAGCACAACCCAGTTCCTCTGCTCATCATTCTACACATTACCAGTACATAGAAGCTATGGGGAACCTTCAAGAAAGGCAGGTCCTAGGAGGTGGTACCTGTTAATGCCTGTTTGCTATTGCTGGGTACCCTACAGCCCTCCCCAAATCACACACCACCACTTCATTGTCTCGGTGGCCTCTCCTCCAGCTCCCCAGCTGTGGAGGGGCAGTGTCACGGTTCATACCGGGAGCAAAGAGACGCAGCAACACAAAATCAGTAAAGAGAGAGCCAGGAGAGGAAGAAGACGACGACCCTTTATTAATTTATAACCCTGTTTTATATACCCTAGCCCCATAGGGAGATTGGTCAGTGATCACCCATCTCCTAGGGCGATTGGCTAAAGTCCTACAACACCCATTTCAAAATATTTTTCCGATGTACCATAAACAGAACTTAGCAAAACACCAGGTGTTGGTCCAGCTTACAAAAAACATCCTACTGTTTCTCGTAACACTGGTGAGAAAGGCAGGATTCTCACCGAATATTGTGAGAAGCTGAGAAAATCCCTCTGCTAGCAGCTTTTCAGCATCCACAGGGCAGAGCTGTGCGCGGCCGGACAGACGGCTCTGCCGAAAGGCCCGGTGCCAGCGGCTGCCGCGGCCCCTTCGCTGGGACACCGCTGCCAGCACCTCTCTCCTCCATTCCCCGCCAGGCATCACTATCCCCACGCCTGAAACTCTGATGTGTTTGCTGGTTTCAACCACATTTGAGAGGGACAAGAGGAAGGGGAGTAGGAAGGTAAAACTGGCTTCTCTGAAAAGCCAAGATGAAAAATAGAAACTTTTTTTCTACGGCCCTCCAAAGGCAGAGAACTTACGCTGTCCTTTCACCAGGGTGCGCTACACGGGCACAGCATCGCTCCTCTAAATTACACTGATGAGCTTTTTTATAGGCTGGGCTAGCAAAGTACAGCAGCAAATGGAAGCCCATGGTCAAAGAAGAAATTATTGCTCAAGCTGGCTACTTGTAGGTAGGATTTTCTATCCGCTACATTTGGATCTTCACTGACATCTCCCTGTTGAGATGAAACTCAACTGTCACACAGCTGGACCACAACAGGGCACGAAGTGCAAGTGGCTCCCAGTTTAGTGTTGGCTCCCTAGCCACCCACTCAGCAGCAACCTGTACCAGATATTTTAGAAGCACTGCCATTTTTTATGTGTTTCTATGAAAATGGAACAGAGCCTGTCAAACAGAAACAGTGCTGCGCTTGGATTTGAACAAAGAAACATTTCACTTCAGCATTTAGAAGGGGCACACTGATATCTTGCCATCTGCTTCGCTTCTGTTCTTAAAAAAGGGCTGCTGAGAGAACTGCACAGAATGAAAGCACAACTGTAAAAGAAGATTCACTCAGTTATTTCTTTCTCAGGTTAAAACTAGTGTAAGGAAATACAAATAGTTTAGCCTTCAGCCCAGCTTATTCAGCTAACAGCCAGCTGCAGTACACACACTGCCACTGCAGAATGCTCTTCTGATGCAGGTGTCTGAGATATCAGCCCAAGCAGGGCTGGGAGCACATGACCCTACATGTTTTACAAAACTTTACAAAACTGATTTTTGAAGAGTTGCAGAAATAATGTTTTCTCAGAATTAACTTTCTGGTTTTTAAAGCCTCACTCTGTTTTGGTATGGGAAACCTCAACCAGCTTGCCAAAGTTATGTAAAAACAAACTACAGTAAAAGCCTCGACAGAAACCAGATGCAGAGCAGGAAGGGGCAGGAAAGCTGTTTTAACTTGTCAATCAGATGAATTTCTCAGTCCAGGTTGCTACAGAGCTGCACAGACAGCGACAGCACCAGGAAGGAGCAGAGCAGACGAGGGAACCACCAGAAATCTATGCATTTACTCGACTACAAACGATACCACTTTCTCCTCTAGTTTATCACAGAACATTGTAGCTGGCACCACACGCAGCATCACTCTTTGAAAGAAGCTGCCACCCTCAGCTGATGTCACGCAACGGACCAAAAAACTGTCCTGCTACCTTTAATGATATTAGTTGAAGTTCACAAGTTGCTAAGCTACAAAAGTGCTTCAGCACTAGGAAAAACCAACTATTTGACTCTAAATCAAATATCTAGGTTTTGTTTTATTGTATTAAATTACAAGCAATGTTCAAAACATCCAAACATCCACATCTTTCTTCTCTCATATCATCTAAAGAAGTCAAAAGAAAGATACCTAAAGAAGGAATTCCATGTCCTTCAACCTTGCCCAAAAAGCTGGGTTTGCTAAAATGTATTTACTTGTCACAGTTTACTTCCACCCCAGTCCCTGCTTCTTTCTCCCTTTTTAAGCTCTCCCAGTACAGTGTCTGCAGCCAGATACAATACATGCAACTATGACCTGACCAGCACAAGGAGAAATAAACGGCTAGTGTCTTGCATAAACAAAATCCTGTTAACACAAACCCTAAGCTAGCCTATATTTATCTGGTTTGCTTCTCAGATTATCATATTTGTGATCATGTAAAAGTCAAGGTTTATCAGATGTACCATCTTCCCATTATTCACCAGGCCTACAGAGGATCTAGGATATCCACTACCTAAAAAATTAACCAGAGCTGGGGGCAGCAAGGGGGGGAAATACTGCAATATCCTTCCGGGTGTGTGAAGTTACACCGGCAGACCCTGATCCACTCATCCCTCACGCCCTGATCTCCCACCTTGCCTTCTAGATGGGAACACTCAACACTTTTCCTTCAAACTAAGTGCTCTCTGCCGTGTTCTGGGAGATGTCTGTTTACAGCCGTTTCCAGAAATGGGAGAGCAGCAGCTGCAGCCCCGTGCCAAACACAGCTCTGGTGCTCCCAGTTACTGTACAGAGTGGTTTGCGAAGGGCTCTCCCTCGAGTGCGAGCACCAATGACAGCTCCAGTACCTGACCCAAACCAGGGAGTATGCCAGAGGTGAAACTTCCCTCTCCAAAATAGTATCTTGAGGTTTAGTGCATTTTTGTAGGGTGAGGGAAAAACAATTGGTATTGGATTCCAGGTTTCCACTCCCTTCAATAATCAACAGGAAGGTAGCAGCTATTCTAGTAAAAGGGAAAAGTTTTCACCGAGGCAAACAAGGCAGCCAGGCAGCTGATCCCATTTCCCAACACTGAAAAAACCCGAGAACACTTAGACTGCTTCCAGTCCAGTGTCTGACAGCATTCAGCTACTCCCAGACAACAGACATACAGGCGTTCAGCCGACAGCCTTCACCAGCAGCCTGTGAGGGAAATGGCTCCAGGAATGCTGAAACCAGCTCCCCCACTGCACCGAAGCACACGATACCGTAAGGGGAAAGGTGTTTGGAGAAGAACTGGGGACTCACTTCACTTCATAAACACCCAGCCTTGGCCATGGCACACTTAATGGAAACAGCATGTCCTGGTTTTATGCCATGTCATTCTTCCTGCAACACGTCACGACACCTGAACCATCCATCAGAGAGCAAAGTCAACTAGCTGGGCAAATTGCGACATCTTTGCTAAGTGGAGTCACTGCTCCCTTAAGGCTGCTTTAGCTCAATTAAAATCAGCTTAGGGCACTTCATAAAATATCCTGTTTTCCAAAGGCACTTTACAGCCTGTTTTTGCATATTTTCATTCTGCTAGTCATACAGTAGCCAACTATTCAATTTTTTTTAAAGGATTACAAATTATATGTATTTTTTTTAAAAGAAGAGTTGGCAACAATGATGTGGAACAGAAATGGCTCAGCAGCAGCAGCCAGAGGTTTCCCACAGAGCACTGCCTGTACCCTGGATTACTTGGAGGAGCAGCCCTACAAACAAAATAGTGGGTCAGCTTCTCTGACTGTACAACCAGCAACTGCTCTGCTGAGATCATCAACCAGCACAGAAGTATTGTGTACATGTGTCCACAGAGACACTGTCTGCCAACTTAAAAAAAAAAAAAGGCTGTTTTAGAGAGGTCAGCTGCTGGGCAGTACTGATTTTCAGTTACTCACACAAGATTTAATAAGCCCATTACCAATAGTGGGGCCTTTTCCCCATCCAAGCTTAGAGGCCTGAGGTTTCTGCATAACTGAATAAATATATTATCTTTCCGATGAAAAAACCCCACAATCCCCAGTATGAAGCAACTGCAAAGGCAAGTACAGACAAGGAGCTGACTCACTGAGACAGCACAATACCTCTGCTCCTGCTCAGAAGTTCGCCGAGCAGGAGGAGAGTAGACCCGGCACGACTGTCAGTTTAACGGCTGCTATTCATAGTGCCACCGACAGCTGCAAAACCATGAAGAATCGTGTCATTTTATACATCTGCTGCTCTTTTGGAGCAAGTTCTGAGCAACTGCAGAGAGAAATGCTGCAGGGGGGGAAAGACGTACAAGGTGTTCACAGCAAAGACCTGAGAAGTAAACACATGCATAGGCACAGACCAGCCCGATTCCACTGTCGCAACTCCCAGTGAAGAGAGGGGAAACGATAGGGGCTTTCCCAAAACCAAATCAGGCCACAAGCAACTTGCGGAGGATTAGACAGGGTTGGGAACAAAACTGTGTTTAACTCAGCCCTTTAACCACTAAACAATTTCCAAACCAAGCAGAGGTCTCTGCCAAGGTCCTATGCCTGTCAGAGGTCTGGCACAGAGAGCTCCTGTCGCTGTTTATACCGGGAGCGGAGAGATGCAGCAACACACAAATTCAGCAAGAGAAGGCAAAAGAAGCAACTTTATTAATTTATAACCCCGTTTTCTATACCCTAGCCCCATAGGGCCATGGGTCACTGATCACCCATCTCCTAGGGTGATCGGCTAAAGTCCTACAACACCTATTTCAAAATATTTTTCCAATGTACCATAACCAGAACTTAGCAAAACACCAGGTGTTGGTCCAGCTTACAAAAAAACATCCTACTGTTTTTCATAACACTGGTGAGAAAGGCAGGATTCTCACCGACTATTGTGAGAATCTGAGAAAATCCCTCTGCTAGCAGCTTTTCAGCATCCACAAGCTCACAGTCCAGCTGCAGTCTCTGTCTAGGGCTATAAGACAAACAGATCTCCACCTGCAGTTATGGACTTGAACACTGTAGTCCGAGTCATTGCCAGCATGGTTTTCTATAGCTCTGACCACATCCCAGTTCTTATGGGCTCCAATTAGTTCACAACTTTACATTGTAAAAGAGCTCACACCGCTGCGTTCTCCCACCAGGAAACAACTCCAGGCACCGTATCACATACAAAGCCCCCAAGCCCTGCTCTGGCAGCACTAGAGAAAACCTTCCAGCTACAGTTTTTAATGAGAAAGCTTATCCAGAAAGCCAGCAGCATGCAATCAATGCACATTAGCTTTGTATCACTGCAAGCAGGAGGTAGGATACCGAAGAAAAATCGAAGAGTGCCTACCTTCCATCAAAAAAGAAGAACTTGCCGCGGCCGTTCTTTTCTCCGTGCACAAAATTCCCCTCAAATCTGTCTGTCGATGAATAGGTGACGGTACAGAACCCATGTGGCAACCCATCATCATCTAGATGCCCTGAAACAAAATCCAGACAAAAAGAACACATTAAACATTATATAAAATGGCAAACCTGTTCCGATGATGCAGACGCTTGAAATGCAGCAGCTCCCCGGTACAAAACATTTCTGCTGGGAACAGTGATCAGAGGTTCAGTACAACCCAAGTCTGTACTTGTGTAATGCACTTTGCTTGAAATAAAATACAAAGGGGGTCAGGATAAAAGAGAAGGGATAAGAAACAGCAGAAAGAAGAGTAAGCAAGAAGACATGGTTCTAAAAGAAACAAGGTTCACACTACTCTAACTTGTGTTAGTATACATCTTCAGAAATCTAGGAATTCTTGATGTAAAGTATGTATGTCCTGGTGTGGACAGAATTAAACTTCAAGCCACTGAGAAAAGCTATGTATCTATCAAAAGAAAAAAAAAACCTCAAATCTTACAACAATGTGGGTGTGTCTTCTCGTAGCTGTATCCACAGGAATTGAAGGAAATAAAAGCATGCAACACTGTGTCCTTACAATACGTCAGCCAACTTGCTATTTCATATTTTGAATGCTGCTCTCCCGTGCCTTTCTGCTGTGCATTACATTCACCCATCCCATTCCCTTTCCCAGCCACACTGGTTTTCCCCATTACAGGTGCTGCACGTGGGGAAAGCAGAGGAATGACACACTTGGATCCTCATCTGCGAGGGTCTGCATTTTACAGACCACAACAGGCCAGCTCTGATTAAGTTAAAGCATAATAAGGCTCCTACTGCATCTCTACCTGCTTCTCCCAAGCCAAGAGTAAATGGAAGAAGAGTGTTTAAAACAACTGTTATTGCCTTGTTTACTTGTGTTAGTATATATTTACATTCTTCTACGCTTCTAAATAAACACTGACCTGTGATCCCCCCGAGTCTCTTGGTGAGGCACACAAAGCCTATTAGAGATGAGACAGCTCACAAATCCACTGCTACAGGCTGTGGATCACACTGACCAAATCTGCCCTAAATGGAAAAGGTTCAACACACAGGTGGAAAAGGCAAAACAACTCCAGTGCAAGGGGAAGCAATTCCAGCCATGCCAATGGAGGCACCAAGAGGCAGTTGGGTACTCCCAAACCTTCAGTCCTGTGCCCAGAGAGAACACAAGCTGTGCAGGCAGCAGTGGGAGAAGCCAGCCACCCATGCAGCTTCAAAAGTCCATCTATTTGTGGCCCAGCTGCAAAAGGCCCTCGGGGTTCTGCGGGGACAAAGGTACCCAGTGGGCACACGTATGCCCACGTGTTCTTCTCAGATCACCCTAAGCTACTGCTTTCCTTGGGGTGCTTCACAGCCCTGCAGGGACGTCAGAGAGGGCATGGTGAGGATGTGGAGCTGCACCTGGTTCCAAGTCCTCTCCTGTGAGGCACACGATCTGCCCTAGTCTCTTAATACCAGAATGATTGACAGAAGAATGCCACACAGCACAGGATACTGTCAGGCTGTATTTCCAAAATGGTGTCTATCTGAAAGTAAAATTTCATTAAAAAAGATTAAAAAAATGAAGGAGAAGCAAAGATAGGGGAATCAAAAAAAAAAAAAAAAAAAGAGAGCTAAGTGAATGTTCCTCAAAGTAACCAAGTAAGGCCGTGCAGGTTTATTACCCACCTCCCGCATTTGTTACACAGAGTATGGAAATGCATCTAGAACGAAGGTGTTTAAAAAAAAAAAAAAGTTTTAAAAACCAGCCTGTCAACATTTATGCTTTGAAGTAAAGGCTTTGATTTTATCAATATGGGAAGGGCACACTGGTGTAAGTTCAGAAACCCTGAACACCACCATCACAGCAAAACCTTTATAAAACACTCAGATAAAAAAACCCATATATTTACAGACAGTATTGATACACTAGGCTGTTAAAACAAAACAAACAACGAAACTGGCAACTTTGGTCTCTGGGACTATTCAGTTTTGTCAAGATTTTGCTGGAATGCAAAGCCCAGCACAAAGCTGTGGTGCTGAGACGCAGCACGCGCGCCAGGACCTTTCCACAGCAGGATACAGGCTAGCCCGGAGAGTTAAACAGTCGGCTTTGATCCAATGGCTGCTAAACAGAGTCTTAATCTCAGCCGTAGTACACAAAATCAAATTCTTCTACTATTTTCCCCACTTGAATAAGAAAATAATCCCCCCCACCTCAACAGAACAAGAGATATTCAGTCACTCTTAGTCAATAGGGGGAAAAAAACAGTTTCAAGTTTAATTACATAGCTGCAACTTTTCCTATATGGCTGTGGCCTTGGGCTCTAGTTCTGTTCCATATGAAGTCGATGGAAAACATCCTCATTATTTCAGCGGGAGCAGACAGTTCTACCTCCTTCTCACCTCTCCTTCACTTGTGAAAACAAGCCTAAAAAGGCTAAATATATCCTTAGATTATTGTAAAACCTCACTTTTGTTGCTTCTTCAAGGCCCTCTAAGATCTCCTGTAAGCTCAGATTTTTCAGTCAAAGAAAGTACACTGACAGGGTCTAGTTCACAGTTCAGTGTGATGAGGTCACTTACCAAAAACACTGATGCATCCAAGCCCTTTACTGTCACTATTACTGCTGCTTGACAGAAAACATACAACGTGCATCATCAGTAAAAGATTCTGGCCACAAAAATGCCAGATGGATGTTTTAGGAATAACAGTAATAAACCAAGCCCTCCTCCCTTCACAAAAAAAAAAAAAAAAAAAAAGTGCTGATTTCTGTCATTTTTCTGCGTCCTTTGGGTAAGTGCAAAAACACCCAGCCATCCTATTCACCCCCAGACAGCGCCCTGCTCTGTGTCACTCAGAAACACGGACTTTCATATACACTGCTGAAAAACATACACTTAAAAAACCTCTTTTCCTCAGCCTGCAGAAACACCAAGCAATCCAGGATATGGCAGAATGTACCTGTGGATCAAACCCGTCATCTTCTGACCAAGACACAACGCACAGATTTGAGGAGCAGGAGCACCCTGCCTTTGAAGAATCTCACTTTTCTCACAACCATGTTTCAGACTACAAAGCTTCTCTCTGGCTCGATTACCACATACCTAGACCATAAATCCAAATCCCACCAGCAGCTGCTTAGCTCGTATCTGCTGTCGTGCTCAGCGTCTTCTTCGGAGAACCGCACTGTGAGGCCTAACCCTCCTGCCACAAGACACCAACAGCCACCACCCAACCATGAGAATCACCAGCATCTTGTCACCGGCAGCTCCTTACTTTATGTGCTCAGTCCCAGCAGCTGAAAATCCAGGGCTGCTCCTTCTGTCCCACGAGGAGCCTTCGGGGAACAGGTGCTTTCCCGTGCAGCTTTGCTCAAGAGATACACGGGGCAAACACTCCCAGGACCGCAGGGTGTAGCTGAGTTGCATCGCTTCATGTCGCCATTTCCATTAGTGCTGCTTTCCAGAGACGCTGGCCTCTGGAAACTCTTAAAGGGTTCGTTCTCCACCCGTAAAAGCCCAGCACAAAAGGGGTGTTCCTGGCCTATGAGATGGGCCTTCCCGCTCCTATATGGCAACTCAACTCCGGCTCTGCTGCCCATGCACATGAGCAGTTCCTCCCTCCAGCTGCCGTTCCTTTTCCCTTTTCCACTCGCAGTGCTCCCAGAGAGACTGCCCCTCACTGCCACAGCAGTAACCAAGCACAGGTACACCCCGGCACACCAACCACCTCTGAAGCAGCCAGCGAAGCTCCGGGACGAAGGATTCCTCTTTCACAAGTCTTGTCACCCCACTCACAGCCAGGACATTTCAGTAATCATTTCTGAACATATTGATTTAAAGCTTTTTTATTATTCTTATTGTTATTTTTAGCATTCCATTTCTATCTTCTCAAGCATAAATGAATATTAACCCTCGAATAAGTCAGAAGGAGTAGTATCATGGAACAACTTCAAGAGATTCCACGTTTAGGCTTCCAGAAACCCTTATACCTGGCATTATGGCTAGACTCGGTGACCCAAATGGTCTTCTCCAGCCTAAACAATTCTCGGAGAGATTCTCTCCGATTCCAAAGGACAGGGCTGCTCACGGTAGGCGGCCTGCAGCCCGCAGGCAGCTCGGGAGGGGCCGGGGCCGGGGCAGGGGCAGGGGCAGCCCAGCGCGGGGAACGTGTGGCGGGAGGGAGGGGCGGCGGCTGCCCCCCAAGTGCTCGGGCGGGCACCGGGACCGCCGTGCACAGGGGAGCCGGCTGCACCGGGGGCACAGCAGCCACGGCAAAATAAATAAAGAACATTTTTTTGGTGTTGTTTTGGTTGGTTTTTGGGGTTTGGGGTTTTTTTTTTTTTTTTTCCCCTTTTTTCCCTTCACGACGTCACCAGCAGCTCCGGGGCCGGCGCCTCACTCTCGGGCTGGCGCTGCAGCGGCCGGCAGCCGAGCTACGCCAGCGGCGCGGGGCCGGTACCGGCTCCCTCTGCCCGAGGCGCCCGGCCCCGCCGCAGCCGGAGCAGCGCCAGCAACAGCCCCGCAGCGGGGCCGCGCCCGGCTCCGGCAGCCCCCCCGCCCGCGGTCACACACCGACACGTGCGCGGCGGCGGGGGCTCGGCATCGCGGCCGTTGCATAAGCCCGCTGATGTCATGCGCTGCCGCCAGCCCCGGGCGCCCCTCTCGGGCCGCCGCTCGTCCTCGCTCGCCCACCCACCTCCCTCCCTCCCTCCCATCTCCCCCGGCACCGCAGGGCGCCCGCGGGCCCGACTCCCTTTCTTCCCGCCTCCCCCGCCGGTGCCGGTGCCGGCCCCCGCCTCCCCGGCCCCAGGCAGGTACCTTCGACGGTCTCCTCCAGCGTCTCCTCGTCGCTGTCC
>JANVCC010000062.1:11669134-11711535 GCA_025345505.1 Todiramphus chloris collaris
CCATGTCCCGCACAACGGCGGGGGGTCCGGGCGAGTGTCCGCCGCTCAGAGTCACCACGGCGCAGGGTCCTCCGCACCGAGCGGGCTGCACGGAGCGCTCGAGGAAGTCGCTCCGCTCTGGCCCAGGAACGTTCCGCAGGCGGCGCGAGGATCCCAGCCCGCCCAGCCCCGCGCGCCCGGGGCATCGCGTCTGGGACGGGGCTGGCGCAGCCCCCTCGGGTTGCTGCTCCCACCCGCGCTTCCCACTGCTCCCCTCAGAGCGGGCCTCCCGACGGGCCCCCAGCGAGCGCCGCGACGCCGCTTCGAGCTACGGAATCCGAGACTCGTTCCTGGTGGAACAGACTTTTCAGATCATCGAGTCCAACCCTTAACCCAGCACTGCCAATCCTGCCACGAACCCTGCCCCTCGGCACGGCATCTCCACAGCTGTGAAACCCCTGCAGGGCTGGTGCCTCCCCCCCCTCCCCGGGCAGCCCTGTCAGGGAAGGAGTTTTCCCCAGTGTCCAACCTCAACCTCCCCTGGCACAACCTGAGGCCCGTTCCTCTGCTCCTGTCACTTGGTGCCCGGGAGAACAGACCAGCACCCACCGCACTGCAGCCTCCTGGCAGGGAGCTGGAGGCAGTGATAAACTCTCCCCTGAGCCTCTTTCTCCAACCTCAGTTCCCTCAGCCGTTCCTCATAAGACTTGTTCTCTGTACCCTTCAGCAGCTTCTTTGCCCTTCTCTTCACACACTCCAGCACCATAATGTCTTTCTCGCAATGAAGGGCCCAACACCAAACCCAGTATTTGAGGTGCACTTCTCTCTCCCCATACCAAGAACCACTCTTACCCACTGCTCTTGATGCTGAGGGATTTGGCTGCCAAGACACATGGGCTTTTGGATTTCAGTTTTGTAGAAAGCATGACAACCCCGAGCAGTGGGTGCAATTTGTGACACTGGGGACGTGGGGACAGCGCTCTATCACTGCATTCCTCAATGCTCTGCAGGCACCTCCCTCACTCTCCAGCACAGCTTGACAATCACTGCAGGAATCACCTTAAAGCAAAGTCAGAGTGTTTCTAGGTCTTCCAGACAGCTCTCTTGGGAGTGCAGGAAGTACTTCCTTCATCCCACCAGAGATGACCCAGACAGTCGGGCGCTGGAGCATGTGCTCTGCAAGGTGAGACTGAGGGAACAGGGTTTGTTCAGCCTGAAGAGGAGATGGCTTCAGGGAGACCCAGCAGCAGCCTGCCCACCAGCACTTACAGCAGCACTACTGAAAAAACAGGCTCTTGACAGTGGTGGGAGGACAGGAGGCAAGGGGCATTACTGAAAACAAGAGAAGTTCAAACACGACATAAGGAGAAACTTGCTCCCCATCAGGAGAGCCAAGCAGTGTAGCAGGCTGCCCAGAGAGGCTGTGCAGTCTCCATCCTTGGGGGATGACCAAAGACTGACCAGATAAAGCCCTAGGCAGTCTGAGTTGACCTCAAAGTTGATCCTGCCACGAGCAGCAGGTTAGAAACCTCCTGGCATCTCTTCCCAGCCAAAGCGCTCTGAGTCTACGCTGAGTCAGCCACTGCTGCCAGGCAGTGCTGCTGAAGTCAGGGCCATCATCCCACCAGGAAAACAGGACAGCTACAGCTTAGTCAAACTAAATAATGAGGTATGTCTGCAGAAAGAGTCTAGAAATCTTGAAACAGGAGAATAATGAGGTTGGTATTTGACCTAATTGACACAAGACCTTATAAAATATTAATCTCAAGAGCTTTGGAGAGGACTTGAGACGTACAGGAAGCTTGATCAGAACAGAAAGGCTTGCTCTTGTATTGCATAGGTGGTTAATTTAGCTAAGGGACTGTCAGTTTTGCTGTTTAGGGGAGAGGATTTGTGGTTTAAAACCCATTATACTTAAAATGAATTCTGATATCAACTCACCAAAATGAAACGGAGTCATGAGAACAAGGCATAGCCGTTGTTTTCCTCAGATCTGCAGGTTTACTGTGCTCGAGCACAGCAATATTAAACTTGAGCACAACAGGATCCCCTACACAATGCTTCCATTTTATTTCACTAACTGAGTCTCTGAAGAGATCAATTAACACTCAGTGCATACATAGCACTGGAGTTAAAGGTGATATACTTTACTAACATGTCTGGTGAGTGGAAAGGAAACGCTGCTGTGGAGCTGGAACGCACGGTAGGTGCCCTTTTCATTAAGAGGCGAGTGTTCAGGCAGTACAACAGAAAGGAAGGAAACAGGCACTGCTGTGACCTACACGGACTAACAAGGAAGCGCTGATCCAAAGGACCTTTCAACGTGGGAGTGTGGTGGGTGCTCAGCTGCAGAAGCTCATCAGGATGTGGGCCAGCAGCATTCATACTAAAAGCATATCTGATTCCCCTACCTTTTGCCCAAAATCACACAGTGAACACGCTAAGGTTCCAAGTTCTCCGAATACAAGACATACACCCTCCAGCGACAACGTGCCCCGCTCTCTGTACAAGTTCTTCTCCTGCCTTTAACCACATGCTCTTTCTCCAGAGGGCCTGTGCCCTGCTGTATGACTACCCTGCTGCCCTTTGCCCTGTTCACTCCAGATACAGCCTCAGGCCACCTTTAGTCTATTTACTATCCTCCACTGCATAGGAGGGTAACGCTCAGGAGAACTTCTGCTCTTCTCCCTCCACAGCACCCAGCTTCCTTATGCATTAATAAACTTACTCTTGCAGCACAGCCTTGTCACCAGGCATGTTATCACGTCCACAGTAGGAGAACTCAGAGACTCGTGCTGAAACAAAGTGTCTGGTAAGTATCAAGCACTGGATTGTTGTCAAGAGTTCTTAGCATTACCCAGCATTTCACAAGTTCAAAGCATCATTCCTGTTCACGTCAAATGCAGCTGTAAGGACAGCATAGCAATGCTAAATGAACGTGACGGTAAACACACTGCTCTAGCATTTCATGATGGATACGAAGAAGTGGGGGAAAATGTAGCATTGAGCCATTTCCCACAGCCAGGCTGCTGCAGAAGAGCTCAGCCATCTGCTGAGCTATTCCCAAGTATCCCCTGTGGAGAAGAAAACAAGTGGCAACCAGCTGCAAACAGTTCGGTTCAGCCAATGTGCCCACCACAGGAGAGATGCTAAGCAAACACTTAGTAGGCTGCAGCATTTAGAGGTCTCATCAGTTTAGATTTCTTCACTTGTTTTGGCAGACTGCAGAGGCACCTCTAGGCTGGTATTCTGCTTTCTTAACTGTCTAAACAGACTAGCAGACGTGTTGGGACTCATGGTATGTCTTCACATCATTAAGCATTGTTCAAGTTTGTTCAAGCTGCTAGGGACTGGTTGTCTCTTACTTTTGTCTAAGCAGGGGTGTAATGCTGCCTTGCCCTCCTGAAATGCTAACGCTGCACCCAACAGTCTAATCTTATTATTGTTTATGCAATCCCTCACCTTACTTATTATTTAATGCCAACCTCTAGGGGAAGACAAAAAAAGCCTAAATCTCTCTGCATTACCCTAACTGTGGTAAGGATCCTTTGGAAACAAGCACATAGATCATAGATCTATGATCACAGAATCACAGAATTGTCATGGTTGGAAAAGACATCTAAGATGACTGCATCCAACCAACCCCAACCCCCTTCCCCAGTAAAAAAAAAAAAAAGCAACAAACCACTACGCAAATAAAACCACCTCACCATCTCACTAGAGCATGCCCTAAAGTGCCTCATCTACCATTTTTTGAATCCATTCAGGGATGGTGACTCCACCACCTCCCTGAACAGCCCGTTCCAGCGCCTGACTACTCTTTCAGTAAAGAAATTTTTCCTAATATCTAATCTAAACATCCCCTGGTGCAACTTCAGGCCATTTCCTCTAGTCCTTTCATTACTTACTTGAGAGAAGAGACTGCACTCACCTCACTACAACCTCCTTTCAGGTAGTTGTAGAGAACTATAAGGTCTCCCCTGAGCCTCCCTTCTCTAAACTAAACAATCCCAATTCCCTCAGCCTCTTTTCATAGCACTTGTTCTCCAGACCCTTCACCAGCTTCATTGCCCTTCTCTAAACTCACTCCAGCAGCGAATGAAATGACAGAGCGCAGCAAAACACAGGGAAAAACGTGGTGATGTTGGACATGCAGTCTCTGCTCCTTGACTTCCTCTGCATTTCCATTTGGAAGAGCAGTGTCATTCTAATAAATTCATAAGACCCCTATTTAATACAACTAAAAGTATCACAGTGACTCTTAGCTATGCTCCTGTGGTCATGGAATCAGCACCCACAAACTATGCTTGGACTATATAAAAAAATATACTGCAGGGTAGAGACTCTGTGCCTCAAAGAACGGCTTGTGTTGGAAGGGACGTTAAACATCATCTAGTTCCACACCCTCATCCCACCACAGGCAGGGACACTTCCCACTACACCAGGTTGCTCAAACTGCTTAGAGCCACACACCATTCTTCCTGGCTGCTCATTGACATAAGACCTCTCTCTGCAACTCAGTGCCCTATGAAAGATAACTATGTTTAGGTGACACTCCTGAGCAGATGGCCTATGGTTCCTACTACCAACAATACGCAACTTTTCTCTATGGCTTCTTGCTGCATGCATCAAATAATTCATCTGAGAGGGTTACTGAAGGCATCAGAATATTTCTCTCCTGTATTTCATCTCTCTCTGTTCTCGGAGATAGTGGAGGAGTAAGGCAGATAAATCTCACAAAAAGCAGTTACTCTTGAGATTCTTATTTCCTTGAGTTTGTCCAACAAAAAGTGCCTACAACTTGCTATATCCCAGCCATTTGCCTGCCTGTAACAAACCTCTAAACTCAGTGCTGGCAACAGAGAAGTGTTCACATTAAGCAGTGGAGTAAATAGTGAGGACAAATCCCAGGGCAAAGCTGAGTTTGAACTTTCAGTCCATAAATTCTCACTGTGGTTCATCAGTAGGGGAAGTGTAACAGGCAAGGTTTCCTTGGTGCGTATGTTTCTTACTGTCCCCTTCCCAAACATTTGAAACTACCTCTCATGCCTAAGACTGAAGAAGTTTATCATATTTCCCAGCCTTTTGAATACAGGCATTATCTAGAAGCTATTCTGTTTTCTAAATCAAATTCCATCCTAATCAAGTGGCTGAAGAGGCTCTGCATCCTCCAGATGATGTACACAAACCACAGCATGTTGTCAAGCTGCAATCTGTTCTCTTTAGTCTGGGAAGCTTGTATAACTCTTTCACAGGCCATGGGAGGTTAGACTAGATGGGAGCAAAAGAAGGAATAAGATAGATAGAAGCGCAGGAAGGAGCTACACACAGACTGGGGAAACCTGGTGGAGAATTCTCTCCCAAAGATGGGGAAGGAATGCATCTGTCTCCACAGCATCATTTTGCTAAGTTCACAGATGGGTTTATGCATTTGATTTACATTGCAGCAAATGGTCCCGTATCTAGACCATTGAGAGAGGCAAAGCGAGCACATGCACCTGAAATTTCGGTAACAAGCCTGTTTGAATCCAGTTTCCTCATCAGCCAAATAATTAGTGGCTGGCTCCACATAGTGGTTTCTCATGTAATTCCACTGAGTGGGGGGTTGATACTTGGTATTTGCTCTCACAAAATAGTATTGTGTTAGTTTTCCAGAGAGGTGCCATTTGCAAGCCTGTCAATCTTGCAGCCTTTGCAATCCCCTGAAAGGCAGCACAGTGAAAGGTGCCTGGAATCCTTCTGGCCACTGCCAGTCTCCTTTGTGTCTGAGGAGATTAAGGATTAGAAAGATAGTTGTGCTCTCATGCACATCACTGAGCATGATATCAGGTGTCTGCAGAGACAGGGGCAGCATATCAGTGGGTGAGTTTGCCCTTTAGTACCTTCAGGGTGCACCAAGATATCAGAAAAATAGCAAAGAGCAAAATGCATGGAAATACTATACCAACCCAAGTCAGTGTCTAGCACATAAGAAAGAACCATGCACAGATCACAGCTGTGGCTTAGAGGTCTTGGGGCAGATAAATTTGACACATGGTTATGGAAAAGTACTCTGCCAGCCAGAACTCTTCCTTCATTTCCCCCCACTGGAGCCTTCATCCTGCTAGGAAAAAATCTCACAAGAGTTTAAAAATCTCTTTTCTACTGAAACGGTCTTGTTTTCCTCAAATCAGCTGTTTAGCACTGATTTGTGACATACAAAGTTATCCCTCAAGCTTGACTGATTATCTCAAGCGCTTCTCCGTGTCACAGAGAGCATGCATACCGATGAGAAACAGCCATTCTCCTGGCCCCTTAGGGTACTACAAACCCAAAGATACTCCTGTGAAACTTCTTTCAGAGGCTAACCTCCCTATCCCCGCATTCAACTCATCCTTAAAAACTGAGCCATTATTAAAGCAGAGAGCTAAAAAGAAGGAAAAACCAAGTGCCCGTTGTTATTCCCAACTTCCAGCTTTGCAGGTGACCCTTTGTCTGCACACCACCTGCCCGTTTTTCAGCCAAGGGCCAAGTTACTGACCGGGCTGCAGCGCAGCACCATAGACACCTTGCTAGAGTTAAATCCCAGAGCTTCAGAAGAATCCTCTGGGAAAGGAAAAAGGCCAAAGGGACTGCCAGATCTTGCTGTTTGCTTGTTTGTACACAGCTCTTGCCAATATTTATTTGTCCATCTGAAAGTGAGGATGAATTTTCAGCACTGAGTGAGGATTTTAAAGCTATGACAAGCCTGCTAAAAGTATCTCCTTTTAGAAGAAGTCGTGGTGTGTGAGATATTTTACTGCAAAGCCCTTGTTGGTGTGTGTGCCGCACACAGCTGCCTGAGTTTGTATCACTTTGTTAAGCCACTCAGAGGCTTTGATTTCAGTTGCGTGAGCATCTGTACCAGCTTGAGAGGAAGCTGAGCTGGTCCACACAAATCATGCTGTTCTCGTGTCCTGCAAAAAGCATGGCTGAACTCTCACCAGAAACTTTCTGACACTTGTTAACAGCAAGATGGGTTCCTGTCTGCTTCCAATTTTGCAAGCTGTTCTCTCTGCGGGATGTGAGGTGTTAACGTGCAGCTTTCCACTAAAACAGGACTCACTGTCTGGTACCAATCATCGTTTCTGGGAACCATATGCTCTTCTGGGACCAGCCATTGAGAATGGGGACTCTGATCCTCCTCTGAAGGTGCCAGCACACGTGACTCCAGCTGCTGGGTCTGAGTTTACAGCACTGATCAACTCATGATAAGTTAGTGAGGACCGGTACAGCACTCAAGCTCTGAGGTAGGCAAGGTCTTTGAGCCAGCTACTTCACACCAGCCATTCTTGGGCAGAGTTTTCCCCACCAGATTTTTTTCCCTTCAATATGCACAAGCCTCTTTGGAAATTCTCAGGGCTGTTCTGACCTGGTGCAAACCCAGAGTCGGATCACCTCTGCCCTGCAACAGCAGAAAATTAAAACCATTGCTGTGGAATAACTCTGCATGCTATTTGCTTTTAAACATTGCTAAGAGCGCTTGCTGCATTTTTCTTCATAGCAGTGCTTCTAAACGTACGCTGCCAAGGTAGCAGTGAATGCTCCATGCACCCATCTAGCACTGACACAAGGTCTGCATTCTGATCAGTTTGCACAGGGAGCCACACAGTTCCGTCAGTAAAGCCATCAAAATAAGCCCTCTGTTCAGGGTGCTCATATTAGCAAGGACATCCACACATCCACCTGCATAGAGACAGTGCTCCAAATAACTCACAATTTGGGTTAACTCTCAATTAAAAGTGTAGATATTGAATCTCTCTTCCTCGGAAATGCCAGGTTGGCAGTACCACTGCACCTGGGGGCAGACAAAATGTTCCTTTGATGAAGGATCTATCCTTGGCTGTGTGACAGACCCCCTAAGGAGCCTGCTATAAGTCATTTCAGGCAATGCTTTCCGTAACAATTTGCCCTGGCTCAGGTCTACTTACTGTCACTGGCTTCTGCTTGCACAGGAGTAAACCACTTGTAGGCACTTCTGAAAGGCCTGCAAGCCTGACTAAAGCCTTGAGCTGGACATGCTTCTCACTGACTGTAAAGCTGCTATCCCTCTTTCTTTCTATAACTCACACACGCCATAGATGTGAAGATGTGGGATACCATCCACATAGCTGTTTTGAAGCTTATTAGTACTTGTAAAGCATTAAGATCCTCAGTTACATAAATCTGAAGTATTGCTAGGAGCTCAGAGCTTCTCTGGCTGCAGAGCTATCAAGAGTGCAGGAAGGTGGGGTGGGCAGATAGGCGGTCCAGGAAATACATACCCCTGTGGAGTTTTCACCTGCTGCCTCTTTTGTCTTGGTCAGCCCCATTCCATCGGTCACTCGTTACCACGAGCTAAGCCAAATGCTGCACTGACAGATACCCTACTGCTCAGAAAGCTTAGGGCCAGCCTTGGTCATTTTGCTGGCCAGTGCTTCAGGGAAGCTGGCACATAACTCATCCAATAAACTGAGTCATCCTCTCTGTACTTCCTAGAAGGATTATGACTGATGGTAATTGCTTGTAATGAACAGACACCCATCTTTTCCAGAAGATTAACTTCCATTGCACAGAGCTGAGGTAATCTGCACAGGTTTATATCATGCTCCCTGCTTCTGCCCACCTCAATTTTAAGATGGATCTCCTGCCTCAAAAAAAGCCTATAAAATTCCCAGCTCTCATCCTTATTCCTGAAGCCCCAGTGGTTTTGTTGGACAGATACATGGCTACAGCAAAAGGTTATTTCACGTATGAAACGCAAAGCAACAGCCTTGATGGCCCTCGAAGCAGGGCAAAGGCTCTGCCGGAAAGGGGAGGAAGCTGTCCTGAGGAGCAGAGTCCTGTGTACCATCAGAAAGGCCACTGCACAAATATCGGGAGGATTGCAAGGAGTAAGAAGCAACCATCGCTGGCTACAGGCACAGAGAGGCTGTAGATGCAATGTGCGGGTGTTTGGTGCCGCTGGAGGCAGCTCCTGACGGCTGCAGATCTGCACGCCCAAGAAGCTTATCAAATTATACTTGGGCCTCCATCCCCCTCAGCAATCAAGGCTCTGCTGGCAGCTCCAATGACAAACTCTCTTCATCCCAGGTTAGTCACTAAGCTGTGCGTGCTCAGTCTACAGCAGCTTACTGCAGCAGCAAAGTCTTGGAGCATTTTGCTCTGAAATGGTGTTACTTCTGTGGGGTTTTTTTTTTTTGAAGAAGAGAGATTGCAAATAGTAAGAGAAATAGTGAAAAAACCCCAGTATGCTCAGAAGCTCACTACACTCACAAAATGGAAATCTGACCGGCTTTATGAAAGTTACTTTAGTATTTTTGCATTTTTAATTTAAAAAATGTTATTTATTGTCCACCAACCAGTCGCTGTGTATTTCAGTGTTATTACCTGCTCCCCTATGATCATGATGGTCTGACAGTGAAGTCAGACTACGAAAGAGAAAGCGAGTGGATAAGCTGTCACATGTTGCCATTTCTATCAAGTCTACTTTTGAAAAGTGTTCGCACATTTATTAGGCAGACAGGCTTTGAAATACCAAGTGACCCATCTTGCCCCTTGGCCTCCTCTCACTTCCCGGCTGTTCTGTGACTTCACTCACATGAGCCCTGGCAGGCAGAGGACAGAAGCTGTGCACTGGCATCTGCAAGTAGTTGTGATTACTTCAGCAACCTGTTTTCCCAACAAGTCATTTCGGGCCACCACTTTTCCACCCCAAGAGGTTAAGGTGACACAAGGCAGTTCTGCAGCCGTGGGGACACACAAACAGACACAAGTATAATGCCCTGCAGTAAGGCTCAGCACTAAAGTAGTTAAAGGATCAACCTAATAAGATTTGGAGGTTCTGAAAGTTAGGCTGTCTCTAGAACATGCTGCTTCTTTCCACTCCTAGGAAGTTCTGTAGCAATTACAGAGAGAGGTCTGTATTCAAACCAGTGAATGCAGATTTCAGCTCATGCTAAATACCAGTGTTTGGCTAAAATATTTAATAGGAATAAAATAACATTAGTGATTTGCAACTGGATTCAGTAATAGCAGTAGCATCTAATTAGTTCCCGTCACCAGAGGGCATTGGAGGACAAGCTGATTTTTAGAAAGCACAGGCCCTATCCATTTCAGATAAACCAGCCAATATTAATGAAGGGAGTGGGTCTGAGACCTCCCTCTTGTTGGCACAAAACGAGTGACTCTGCTGGTACAAGCTAACAGGGAACGGGGTCCTGGGTTTGCCCCGTGCAGAGCTGCAGGCTAAGGGGCCTCTCCTCACCTGTCCCTCTGCAGCTGTGCACGCTTCTGAAGACAGACTTGAGCAGAAACCAGGACTGTGACTGAAAGGTGCTTCAGAAATTGCCGTGCAGCTGTCAGGAGTGCGTTGGGCTGGCTCTTGAGGTACCAACAACTCACCAGAAAAAAAATGCCTGTACTTGGCAATCAGCCTCATTGGTCCCCAGGCATGGTGCAGGGGGTTATTTCAGAAGACAGAGTGCAAGGGAAGCAAAGCGCCTGGTGACCTTTGTCCTGCAAGGAGCTGAGCAAGGGCCTGGGGTGCAAATCTGACCTCTCAGTCCATGGCTCCCCAGCCTGGGCCAGCTGTCTTGTAGCACACAGCATACACAAGGACTATGGGGCTCTTCTAGACTCCAGCAGTTTCCTTCTAATTCCTACTCTGATTCATGAAATTCATTCTATGTTAAATACAGGCTCAGAGGTTTATAGCAGGAGAGGATTTTCTCAGACTGCCCCACTTGACTGAAGGGAAGCTCTTCAGATTAGCAAGGGAATAAAACCAATCTGAGCCTGGAAACAGCATGAAAAGTACTCCCTGTGTCTGGTGCCAAGATGGCAAATACATTTCAGTTAGCAGAAAGAGATACCGTCCATTAGCATCAAACAACGAGGCTTTCTATGCATTATGAACATTTTGCTTTTAAATAGAAGGGAGCAGGCCAAGTGGCCTTGGTCTCTTATCATTGTAAAATAGTGATGCTCATTTGTAAACTACAACTGTGGCAAATTTATGCCCCATGTCAGCTCCCCAAGGCTATGAGATCATTGACTTCAATTAGAGAATGAATGCCGCTGTGACAGTCAAAGGCCTGTAAGTCTAAGGCAGGGGTTCTTGTGCTTTCCAAGCAGGGTCAGCTCAACACCCTAATAATCATGTTCCAGGTTATATCAGGCAATGGTTTGATTTGGATCATGTTCTACTACCTGGTTTTTACCTTAGTCATGTATCTTTTTTCTTATTTCAGTTTTTGCTTCTCTTCATTCTTGCAATATGCCTGGCAACTGTAACAGTCAAGAGAAAGAGAGAAAGCAAAGGAGTGTGTGAATTTATTTGCTGTTTTAGATGTAAAGCTTTGTCAGCTCTTCAAAACACGATAATCAATATAGGGACCTTTCCAGCTCATCACATTCGAAAGGTAGTGTGTATACATTGGCAGAAGTGCTACCTCATTCATTTTGCTTTACAAGCCAGGTGGTCTCCAAAAATGAGCACTGCAAGCTGTCACATGGCCATTGGTTTGGATCATGGGGAAGAAAAGGAGCTGCCTTAAAGCCCTTATTGACAGTGCTTTCAAGTTGTCCATGAAGTTTAAAATAAAGGGGATCTGACATGAATTCATGACTTCTGTTGATACTGGGACACGTCTCAAAACAAAATGCACCCCATTCTCTATCCTGTATAAATTGCCTTTTTCTTCTCCACATTTATCATCTGGAAAGACACAGTTTCTCACAAATACTACATCCTTAAATTGGGTATACAATCAATAGAACAGGCTCAAAATTTCAAAAAGCAGAGATTAAACAAAGCAATTCATCTGTTGGCATACCTGGTTTTTGCACTGATCTGAACAGTGTGCTTTTTCACTAGTGTGCACTAGGGAAACGATTTCAAGAAAGGCCAAATTTTAACTCATTTTTAAATTCTTTCTTCTTGTCCCTTTCTACAACACACGTTGACAAATAAAGAGGTTTTGCTCTGAAGTTGTCCTGGTGCCTGTGTCACAGACAAGGATTCCACTGTGTACAGCACCAGTAAGCAAAGGAGAGCAGGGACAGAGCAGTTTGCACATGCTATTGACTACACAAAGATGAATCAGGCGGCTGAAACGCGAGGAAGCGAAGTGGGTAACGCTGCTGGGGAATAGGCATAAATGGGACATGTTGTATTTTCTATCGACACAGCACATAATGTGCAGTTTCCCATAAGCATCCCCTTCCTCCTCAGAAAAGAAGTAATGGATTTTAGGAGCTGAGGGGGCTTTTTCTGACAGAGCAGTGCAAGAGCGCTGTGGAATGGAAGGAAATGCGACTGCCATGCGCAGCAGGGAGAAGTGCTACACGCTCGTGTCAGAGGCCCTGGATCTCAATGGAAGATATTTATAACTCTGCCTCTGAAGAAGATGAAAGTAGTTCTTCTGCTGAGAAAGGGAACACAAATGTTACCTAAAAATAAACGTCCCAAGTCAATGCCACCTATTTCTACATTCCCTGTTTCGCAGCTGGCTAAATGAACTATACCGAGAAGCATTTAGGTTGTTCTAAGAGGAATAAGGCCATTCTGGAAACAGAATGACTTTTACTCTTAAACGCTGTTAATTTATCAGCAATTTTCTGTACTCTGCAATATCACCTCTCACTGAGCTGAGAAAGGCCATTCAGCCAGCACAAGGCCATTGGCTGATCCAGACAGTGACCAGGGCAAGGTGACTGATGAAAGTAGAGACTAATTGCACCCCTACGTTACTTGGTTTAACTCCTGCCAGCCTCTGTAGGAGCATTCCCAGGTTATGCTTTCAGCTGATGCTCCTTCTCCACTTCTGTTTCTATCAGAACACCCAGAGGGGTTTGCAAGCTGAAGACTCAAAAATACCCCTGATGGGGATATGCTCATTCAAGAACTTCAAAGCGCTCTCCAAATGACTTTGCAGAGCTCCACAAACCCCCTGATTTGTAAGGTAGTGCACCCGCCTCGGGTGCAGAGCCACTGCTGACCAGATGGAGCTGGGAAACTCTTGGATCTCCCTGTTTGACTAAGGAGCAGTCTGCTCTTAGAAGAGGCGCAAAGTAAAAGAAACAAACAAAACCCCATAAACAATCCAATTTTCTTCTGGCTGCTGCTAGATTCAGGAAAGAAGTGGCTGACAGCGGGTCATTGCTGCATATCACTTCTGTCCCAAGAGCTTTTAGACTGGCTTATGGAGAGCAGGCAACGTGCCTTAGAGCTGCCGTCAAAAACCAGCCCTGCATTCAGTTCCAACAGATCACAAATGTACAAACAACAGTAGCTCAGTATACAATCTAAATACTATAGTGGCAAACTAGCAAACCAACGCTGCATGTACACATCCACAGCAAAGTCAGCTCCATGCTCAGTCAGAAGAGCAGCTGAATGAGAAAAAAATTTACAACCCCATCTTTTTTGACTCTGCTGTACGCTGGAGATGGCCCTTATCCTTCTCCACAGCTCATGCCCCAGGAAGCTGGACATTCTGTTCTAGCTGAGCTCCTGTGCCGCTTGTTGTGCTGACTCTGCTTGACAATCACCTGCGGAACAAGCCCACCAGTCTTGTGTGCCAGCCAGCTCCTTGCAGGCTTCCTTAGCTCCCAAAGAGGTAATTTCTTACAGTAAAGGAGAGGCTTCTACTCAGGAAATTAAAAGGTTTCCTCCAGCTGAGATAGTGGTGGGCACCCACCAGTAGTTCTGGCAGAACCTAGCAGAGGGCAATGGCAGATGTACAGAACCATCTGTCACTGCAAAGCACCCCTACAACATCAAATAAAGTTCTCTCCTGCCTGGCAGAGCGTGTCACAAGCTGGGGAGCCAGTCCATGCTAACAAATGGAACGAAACCCATCTAGAGCCAAATCAAGCCTCAGTAGAAGATCTGGCCACACATCACTGGCCAGCAGCATGGGCAAAGCTCTCCAGATCTGTCCCGAGTGACAAAAGGTTATCAAGTAAGGAAAGGCCTCAGCAGGATTTTCACTGCCAGACCAGCACACACATGTGGTCTGGCGTTCTTGCAGTGCTCTTTTAGAGAAAAGAGGTAAGTGAAGTCATATTTCTTCCTTGGCACATCCACAGATGCAAACCAGACAGATGAGCTGGAAGTGGTTGGTGCAGAAGAGGAGAGGGCAAACAGATAAGGGGGAGACTCGGACATAAGCAGAAACCTGTCTGCGTTATCTCTGTTCATAGAAATGTTTTCATTATGAAATGTTAATGGTAGCCTCAATGTCTTTTTGAAAGGGACAGAAAGGGATTCAGGGCAGAATTTGCTAAATCTATGTGAACCTAAAACCAAGAGCCACAATTTGAGACAGTTCAGCTGGACTCTCCTACACTGGATTTTTGCACTTCTGAGCACAAAACCTTGGACATCTCAACTGGGGGATGACACACAGGAATGGCCAGAACCAGCGGTCATTTCATAAAGATGCTGGTAAGACTGTACATCACATGCACTGAAATGCAGTGACCATTCATTAACTATGCAGGGGTGCCACAAAAGCAGGTAAGAATATCTATTTTGGCCGAGGAAGGATGTGAAGAAATGTTTACAAATCCTTTGAAGGCAATAACCATAAACAACAAGCAAACGGCAACAGGAGCAACTGCTGCTGTAATATTGCTGTCATTTGTTGTGTGCGCATCAGCAGGCGCGGCGAGGGGAAATGACTGTCAGAGGAGAGAGAAATATGTTGCCAAGCAACACGAGACCCCGGCCAGAGGATCCCCTACCCTGCTTGGGAGCAGACAAAGCTTGCAAGGCCTGGCTTTAAGGTACAGCCTCTGAAAGCTACGCTGGCCTCCATCAGGGAAGAGTGGACATGGGTGGAGAGCACCAGCAGGAGAGGGTGTGAGAGCAGAGCCTCTAATTGATGAGGAGAAGCTGCAGAGACTAAGGGAAGCAATGGCAATGCCTCCCAGGAGGGATGCAGAGAAGAGCAGAGGGGACAGACAGAAGCCAGGCCAGGATGGAGCAGCCAGCCTGGGAGTGTAGCTGATCTGATAGCACTTGGATCAAACTCCCGCCAGTGTGGAAGGGCTGGACTTGAATGGAGAGAGATGGAGGAACATGGTAGAAGGCAGATACCCTACAGGTGTTTTTTCTTTGCAAAAACACATCGAGATGGCACTCACAGTATCAGCCGCTTACTTTATTTTCCTCAAGGGAGCCTGCAGCTGGGTCCCAGTGTGCTTTGTGACCTGACAGATGGGAGCAGATCTGGAATTCAGAGCTCGAGGGTGGCAGCCAGGTACCTGCTCTTGTTCTCGTCTCTGCCATTAACCTCTTCTGCTGGCATGGCCAAGTCACACAAGACTTGCATGTGAATCTGAGGGAACTGGGCATTCCACTTGAGACATGTGGGAGCAGCTGAATCCGTAACTGCAGCAGGCACCTTGGAAAAGCGTCAGGTTTTCAGTGCTGACAGTGACTGGGGCTGGTCCGTTCTCCCTGCTAGCTGGGGTCAAGCAAGCATCGGTCTGACACCGAGAGCCATCACCAGCCAATAGCATCTCTGAAAGGCTGAAGATGCAGGCAATAAATAAAGACACACAGTCACAGCTGACTGGAAAGCAAGCAGCGCCAAAGGGCTGACCGGGCTGGAGGGCTTGGCTCGCCAGCTACCTGAGCCAGTGCCAAGACCTGGGTTATTGCCTGAAGGCACGGGATAAGGCTGAACACCAGCACAATTTACCTCCTACTTCCTAAGCACAGCCGATTTCCACAAAGATGAAATTAACCTTCCTTCTGTATGGATGAAAAGACTCCCCGGAGCTGAAGTGGTTTGCTAATTAGAAGAGCTCTTTTTCCAGGGTTAGCAAGTTAAAAAGCAGCAAGTGCTACCTTGTCACAAACGCACTAGGTGTTGTGAAGGGAGACGAGAGATGTATAACCAACACGTGTTCAATCCTCTTGCTGAATCCCCATTAATCCCTCACATTCCCACTATCAGAGCAGTCACGCTGGCCTGCGGATCCGCTTCCAGTTGGTCAATAGCGACAGGAAAATCTTTAAACCTCCTTTTGATCCAGACATAAGTCCTGCAGGATCTGCATCTCGCAGCCCAGCCCTCGGGTCTCCCAAGACTACCTGCTGCAAACTGGAGATACAGAGTATCTCCAGTATACTGGAGTACACAGAGCTGGCAGGGCTGCACCATGCAGGATAGATTCTAACATCTGGAAGCTCCGCTACCTCCCAGCTCCCACCACTTATTAACGAGCTGCTATTCACTGCTAAAACGCTGCCAATTTGCATTAGACAAGCGGGCAAGATGATCGTATTGGTCCACAGCAGCTTTAGTCTGGGAGTGTGGTGGGGAGCATGAGCCACACTGATTTCCATAGGGTGAAGATTCTGGGAGAGTTGCTTCTAATCTTCAGGCACAATCATACGTGGTAACAAAAGAACCGTTGACTTTGCCCAACTCTCATCTCAGATGTTATGTGACTGCAAGGCCCACAACATCCCATCTCCAGGCTGGTTTTGCAGCACGCGTTAAATCTCCCACAAGGAAAGTCACGGGAAAGAAAGGGAAATAGGTTTGTATGCCACATTTCCTCCTCCTCTACTGCTGAATGGGAGAGGCAGGGTGTGCACAATTCCTTTCTTGGGGAAGAATCCAAACTTCTGGCTACTACTCTAGCTAATCCTTTTCAATCTGCTCTGCCACCACAGTCAAAAGTAGTCTGATCTTGTGCCACCCGTGTCCAGAGGATGAGGATGGAAAACGAGGATCTGTTTTACTGTTTGGTAAAACTGCCAGAAAACAGGGGACTCTGAGCAACCAGACCTTGAAATGAACTGGATAAAATGGACTGTTCATCCTTCCACTGAGGCACCATGAAATGTATCTGTGACCCAACAGCACGCATGGGTGACAACTGGTATTTACGAGGTAGAAACAGGAATGTTCGAAGGAATAAACTTATTTTCTCCCTCTTTCACCTGTTTCATAGTTCTGGTAAATTTAAAGCCTGAGTATGACCCAGTGACACACAGGCCCATGTTCTCTGTAGTATACTGTTGAAAGGCAGAGTAAATTAATAAGCCACAGAGCTCACTACTGTTACTGCAGTAACTAAACTGCTTTTGAAATACGAGCCAGCCTCATATATTGTAATGGTCTTGATTTACCCTATAAATGTTTCCTGTGAAATATATGACAGTTCAGAGAGGCTTTCCCATACAGATTCTCTGTTTTTCAGAAGGCCTTTATACATGAAAGATGCTGCACTGCCACTTGTGAGTGGCCGATAAGAAGTTACACCCCAGCATGGACTGAACACTGCCCTTTGCAAAGCTCTTTCCATCTCTTCCAGAGACAAAAACTGAGCAGCTTTGACAGTGTAAGTCCATTAAAAGAGCTTAATTGATCAGTCTGGTTTCATGCTTATGGTCTCACTACCCCAACCATCTGCTCTCTCGGGACTGCAGTTCTGCTACCCTGCTGGGATTTGTCTTTGCTGCTGGTCAAGAGAAGCTTCTCTCCAGAGAGAGGAGACAGCCTCTTTGAGAAGGTCTGCCAGGGACAAGCAGGTCAGCAAGAGGCAGGACTGCTAACTGGCCTTAAATCCTGGGGCTATGCAGGCACCCAACTGCTTCCTGAACCCAGCAAGTCCCATTTCTGCCCAGTGCCTCTGTTTCTGCTGCTGTAAGTTACAGTTAGAGACACTTGTTTTCCTTGTAGAACACCCAGCAAACCCTACTGCAGCAATAAAATACCACTGCTTGCAAATGCGAAAGGCTGAAGTCTGGTAAGATACCACCACTATCTCTGACTCCTTGCTACTTTGCACTGCTCAGAGCCTCTCTTCTTGCTTTGGAGGCAGCTTTGGACAGATACAGAAAACATGTGCATTTACAACAATGGAGGTATGCAAAACATATATGAAATTCATGCAAGTGAAGGAAATACAAAGTCAAATTATATTCACCAGGAGCAAGCTGAGAAATCAGACACAGACAAGCTGTCAAAACGTCCTGATATAACCGGAGAAATCCCTTGGTTGATCCTGGCATCTGTTTATATATTGGGGCTTATACACATCACAAAACTGGGCACCTGGGGTACCACTGTATTTCCACAATCATAAATAAACCCAACCTCGTTTTGGATATGATCCAACTTTCTATTCTGGGAAGAAGCATAACACTGGCTGTGGACTACACATGACTAAAGAGTTATAAATCTATAGGCAACTACAAACTCTCTGCTACCAGTGGAAAGTGAACAGGGTTTTAAGCAGACTCTGGGTCATCCATAACAGACATGTAACATATTACTGTGGATTTAACCCGCTGCCCTAAATTGTGGTCCTGCCTACTTTTAAGTCAATCTTGGCTGGATTTTGCATGTCCATTGACATTTTGAAATTCACATCCTTTGAATAAAGTCAGAAAAAATCCCCATAACTTCAGTGTCAGCTGTCCTTAAAATGTTTAGCCCTTCAAATGACTGGCTCTGTCAGATTTTTCCCTCACCTCCCTCTATCAGCAGGGTTACAAAGCTTTGGAAGCTTCTGAGCCAGCCCCTACGAACAGAGAGACTGTGAGGTCAGAAAGCCAACCTATGCTACAACAAGAACTGCAATTAATGTGCATAAATCATCAATTAAATAGTTAGTAAGCACAAACACGCAACTACTGTTATTATAGTGTATCTAGTTTTCCAGTCTTTAGAAAGAACACTGTACTGAATTAATACCCAAGAAATAACACTGTAAAGTTTGGCAAGGTGAAATAACGGATTTGAAGTACTTTTTACATCAGCCTTCAAACTTAGCAGATTTGAAACATCCCACTTCAACACCAGCTGGAGGCAAAGTGGATAGATAATCCTGGAGATATAAAATAACAGCCATTACACTGGTTTCATTGCAGTGGTCGTATGTGATCCTGAAGGCCAACGGCATTAAGCTCCCTGTTAGTTAGGGCTAGCTGATGAAAAAATATTCCTTGAGAGAATCTCTCTGTTTTAGGACTAGGCATAAGCTATACAAAGTGAAAGGAGGTGAGATTCTTTCTTCCTTCCTTTCCTTCCCTTCCTTCCCTCCCTCAGTTGTTTTACTCTTTGAACTATGCTGAACCACTCCTTTCTGCAGGCTGACTCCTTGTAAAGTGGCTTTCATGTCACCCATCAGAGCCTAAGCCGCGTACGTTTGGTGAAACCTGTAAATCAAGTGCAGGGACAGCGAAAAGCTCCGCTCCCCCTCACACCTCCTGCACCTGCTGCTTTCCAGTGGTGTTACCAGCGATGGACGCGGACCTCGCTGCGCTGGACAAACACAGAACAAAAAGCCTGTACCCCCGGAAGAGACTGCCACTGAAATCTAAGACAGAAAAGAACAGTTGAATCCCCAGAGGCAGGAAAGGCTGGTTTTGTTCTCTCTGCGCTTTCGCGCGGGCAAGAAGCGGGCAGGGCTGGCTGACTCGATTTGAACTGTCTCAGCAATGAAAAATGGCCATTTCGCATTTCTTGTTTGAAAAAGCCAGGCTGGTTTATTTCTAAGGCGCACCTTTGTTGCAGTGCTGAAAAGCCCTACCATTTCCCCACCTGTTGTTCTTCCCCATTGCCTGCCCGAGCTCTCTCTCCTGCACACACCTCCTGCTCGCACACGGAAGCTGCTGGGAACATGGCTGGTGGTTTCGTTTTGCTCGCGGCTGTGTCTCTTCTTTCCGCCTTGCAGCAATGTAAGATCTGGGGGGTTGTGTGGCTGGGGAGGTTTCCACCGCTTCTGAAGTACTGGGCTAAACTGGCTGTTCTGTAACTTTAATTCCTGAGAATTCTTTAGATTTTTCTCACTGGAGCGTTGTTTACCCTCTCTGTAGTCCGAAAGGGAGTTGTCTCTGGGGGCAGATTACTTTTCCAGGTGGGAGAAACTGACTTGTTTTCATTTCTTTTTTTTTTTTTTGCGGACTTTTTGGAATCATAGCATTGTAACTACCTGCAAAGTTACCCCCAAGCCACATCGTGCCTTGGTTTCCATTCTTATTTAGGCACCTATATCACTGAAAATATCAAAAGGGCGAGTAAATCTGTGAAATCAAATACACCAATGCTGGACTGAAAGCACTGTAAAAACTGTTTCCTGAAACAGAGATATATACTAAGCACCTGAAATTAAAGAAGAAAGGAAACCTCTATACCAGACAGCAATGATATGAGACATTCCGTATAATGTCCTCACCGGTACATTTCTTTAAGATCTAAATGGGTTCATTTTACCCCCTCCTGATATGTCTCTGAGACTCAAGGGCTAGGGAAAGAAGTGGGCACAGCTGAGATGCATTTTTACTGTTTATCAGTCTAAAACTGCAGTAACAGTTTTAATGCTTGTACTTTTCTTTGAAATACGTTGACTCCTATAGTTGTGTTTATGCCAGGAAACAAAGATGCATTTCAAAGGCACCAGTGTGAGATTAAGAGCGAGTTAAAAATAATTACTCTGCCTTTTTTTTTTTTTTTCCAAATATCTCTAGCACTGCCAAATTATCTAGCGACTTATCTATGTGACTTGACTGCTTGTTTATTTGTTCTCAAAGCCTCGACTACTGAAATAACATTTGTACCCAGCAGAAAAAAAAGCTTGAGAACGTGACCCTTCCAGGTTAGAAAAAGCCCAAATCAACAAGAGGCAAATAAAAAGCACCTAAAATTTACATTCTCTTTTTCTGACACCCCATCTGCTACAACATACCCTTGTGATCTTCACAGAACATTTCTATCTAGTAGAAATATTTACCATCAACTGATGTGAAGGTTCAACTTGCCTGCCTTGCTTTTTAACTTTTAAGTAGAAAGGATTAAAAACCCCCAAACATTAACCAGGAAAGTTCTGCAGTTTGAGTACTCAAGGAACTGTACAGTTACTGAAACTGTGAAGGGGCAGGGGGAGGAAATACATATGCTCTTCCTTGAAGTGGTTAATCTGTGTTAGTTAATCTTAGCCTAAGTCACAGAACAGACAAGATTAAAAACCTGGGTTTTCATTTACACTTGTCAACCTGAAACCAAGCCCAGAGAGAAACCTGATCTGCTGATCTGATGTAAACCATCACAGCTTGGCTTACTTTCAGTACGGGTAAACCAACAGAGATTAATTAATGTGAGTTCCAATGAATGCTATGGAAGCACCACCATAAGCATGTGTTATAACCAGTTCATTAAGGGGAGCAGCTAGTGTTATAACCAGTTCATTAAGGGGAGCAGCCCAGAGTGTGACCGCTTGCTGCAAGCAAAATGCAACATACACAGCACTCAGCGCTTCTGTTTATTCTGCTGAGCCTCCAGTCCTGAGTTAGGAAGGTGTTAATGGGCAATACGACCTCCCTGAAGCAGTGCTGGAAGTCGGGTTTCACTCAGCAATCATCAGAGGCACAGGATTTAGTGTCTCAGAACCGTGAGTTATTCCAAGAATCATGACAGTCGAAGATCAGGCTGTGCAAGAAATGCTCTAGGGTAGAAAGAAAGAGCAGAAAGAATGCAGGAAGTGGTTTCCAGTCATGAACGCAGTTCTAAGCAGCTCCAGTTTGCTTGAGAGATTAGTGTTATGTGGACTGATGGGAAAACAAGGGAATCCAATGAAAAGACAGAATGAATCCCAGTCATTGATGTGGGCAAGAACAGGGAGGAGTCCCACTACTCTGTTTTGAAGCACCTCTATGCACTAGGACCTTTTAAAATCACTCTTAGTAATTCCAGGACCCATCAAGACACTATTAAAAAGCATTTGATTTTTCTTTTTTTTAAAGGTTGTTAGGCCATGCAATGTAAATTAACATGCACTATCATACACTGTGATACAGGTATATATAGTTGATACAGGTATCAACTTCTCTAGCAGGCTTTTTAACACATAGAAAACATTTGAGAGAAATGTTCCCTGACAGCCCACTTTGTCCCACATTTTCAGAGTAAAGGCATTAACTCAGCAACCATAAATGCCACCTGAAGATGAAAGCAAGAAAAGCAAACAAAGGCAAGTCAAGCATACTTTGTAGCTACCTCAGTTGTGTAATTTAGCCTGCTAGAATTGAACAACTTGATACAAAGGGAAGAAAAGGCTATGAAAATCTTTACCTACGCCTGCTGCAGTGCTTTCTGGAGTCCGCACCACAGCACCTCCAGTGGGTGAGGCAGAAGAGCTCTCCCATTGCTTTAGCCCTTGTTAAATCATAATCACAAAACTTAAATCTGGAGTTACATCACTGCTTTCCATTCACCAGAAAGGAATTAAAAGGCAAGTCCTATGCAGTTAACAAACAATGCAGTAATTCCTCCTCTTCTGAGCTCTTTTTGAGGACCTGGTTGACACCTGTCTTGTTCTGCACACTGGGCTCACTTTTTCTTTTAAGGTGACAGACATGACTTTAGTTCCCCCGTTACGCGGTGCCACAGCTTGGTTTTCAGCGGCGTATAAAAGCCCACTTGTCCCTAACTGAAGCACAGTTCCCATCAGTCATGGTGGAAGCCACTACAGAACTGTTTTTCATAACGCTCGGCTACGCCATTGCACTCTCCTTGTATGGTTAAGCAGAGCCTCCCGTACACAAATCTCTGCCCCTCCAACTCGAGCCTTGCTGACCCAGCGTTGCCCAGGCCAAAGCGCATTGCAGCTGAGGCCAGGGTTATACCACGGCCTTGATGATGTGCTTTGGTTAATTATACTGAGCAAACAAGAATGATTTCATCCCTACAGTGTCTTAATCTTCTTGTTTCCCCCAGTATGTCTGGTTTGTCCAGTGTCTGTTCAAGGCTTTTTGGTTTTTTCCCAACTTATTTGGATGTGATGAGCTGCCTTGGCTTGCTGTAGTTCCTCAACAGAATGAACCAGGTCCCAGACTGGTTGTAAGCATTGAATGTCTCCGTGCAGACAGAAAACGAGGAACTCATTGCTGTTAAAAAACGCCATGGCACAAACCACTGTGGCTCACCTAGCACTTTGACTGATGAGACAGGCAGGATTTGCCAGCATGTAGCATTTGTCATTAAAAAAAAAAAAAGATAATTTTGAGGGTAACAGAAGTTAAAAAGCATCTTCTCAGTTGTTTTCTGGGAAAATACTTCTCAAAGGTAATTCTTGTGTTTCTATGACTTTCAGTTTCCCTGAAGCATGTTCCCTGAACCTTCCCAAATACCATTCTTCCCTTCTGAAAGGGCTGCATGGTGGCAAATAACAGATGAATCACCAGGCATAACAAGAGATGTGTGGGTGGGAATGGAAGAGGTCTTGATGGATGCAAAGCCAATGAAAGGGCCAGTAAACCTGCCTTGCAGAGAGAGAGCTGAGATGCTCTGGCTAGTCCTGGAGAGAAAGGTTAAGAGGTCACTTGAACAAATCCCATAATTATTTCTACAGGGAGAAGACAGATGGGAAAATGCTTCTTTGGGAAAAGATTTTGGCCACCAGGCTACAACTTCAGAGGGCACAGGGCAGCACCAGTAATATCTCTAGCTTTATTTTAATGCCACTGCTCCCAGAAGGGAGGACAAAAAGATATGCTCTAGGCTTGCCCTTTAGACAAGTCTTTTTAGTGAACTCAAGTGGGTACCTGGTTTCTTGATCCAGGTGAAGTTTAGCAACAAGGTAGAAAGAGAGCTTCTCATACAGGGTGGTTATGACATGGCCAGAAAAATAAATCCAGCTACGCAGAGAGTTTTAAAGTTGAATGGGGTGATGCCCAGTAGCTCTGCTGCATACAGAAAGTTGCTGACTGAGTATTGCCTTTTGTCCTTGTGAGCCTGTGTTAAATTTTTAGGGGAAGACTTCTGCAATGAGGACACCAGTAAAATGAGGTATATGTACACATGTCAGAAGTGACCCCAGAAATGCAGGTCAGAAGTGCAGAGCTAGCATTCGATTGGTTTGTGGGGTTTTTTTGTGAGTGATGGATACTCGGTCACTGTATAGTAAGCAATCTATCTTTTCCACGGCACAGCATCCATTCTAAAACACTCTTTTCACAAGACAGGTAAGTACTATCAGCTCCAACCAACAGAGATGGCAATGGTGTAGGTCCTCCAACAGATAGGTCTCGGAGTTCCCCAGCAGGTGAGGTGGAGAGCAGGGAGCAGGCGACAGCCTCCTCAGCTACAGCTCTCTGCTCTTTCCAAGATACTGAATTTTGAGAGTCTGAGGCAGTAACACCAGATGGAAAAGCATGCACTGTAAGATGTGGGTAAATAACTTTAAAAATGGCTTCCAGATTATCATTTCCAAAGACTGTGATGCTGCCCCATACTGTCACTCTCGAAGAGAGAGAAGATCTAAACTTTTGTAGGGAAAAATCAGTTTATCTAATAGCAGTCTTTCTGTCAAATGAAATGGAAAGAGCTGAAGAACAACGTTCTCTATTAAAAAATTACTGACGTCTTAGGGACGCAACTGAACCAAGGAACTGTGTAATTTGTGAGCCCTTATTTTTCACTTGCAGGTTATTTTGCTTGGCTGGTGGGGAAATCAAGAATGAAGCACAAGGTCATGCCCCCGGCTGTCACTGGAGCTCCGGAATTTGACAGAACATTTCGTGCGCAGTAAGTCTGCAGATCATTAAGATGGTGGCATTGAATAACGATTCGGTCCAGAACTGAAGCAAAAATACTCTCTTTGCATCCTTTGCTCAAAAAAAAATAAAGAAAAATAAAGATAACAGATTGCTTTTCAAATGTTTCATCTGTTGTTTTAATGATAATGGGCTAAGTTCATCTCATTTAAAACAGTCACTGCTCAAATTCTGATCAGATTACCCAAACCTAATAAGCTCTGAGAGCTAATTGATTGTAACTTAGAGAATTTGGATGTTCTGATCTAGCGAGCTGTGCTGTCAGTTCTTGGACTGTGGCTAACACCAGACACGAGGAAGAAAAGAACACAGACCCTCTGTCTTCACAGTGGATAACGATGGAATAGCCTAAGAAGATAACTTTCTCCTGAAGGGCTTCAGTTTGTGATTAGTTAATGGCTCTCTGCAAAAGTATTTATATTTATTTTGAACAATCCCATCTGCCATAACTGTAGTTGCAGTGGGTAACAGTAACAAGATGTAGAATACATTAGACAGCATATTAGATAAGAGAATATGTTAGATAAAGTTACCTAATTCGTTACAAATCAATTAATTCAGAACTACCAAAAAAAGATATCCCAACAAAATACTGGTGGGAAAACTAATTTCTCCTATTTGTTCCCATGTAGTTGTGATCCAGATCCTTGTCTGAGTTAAATACCAGGAAAATATTTTAAATAATTTGTATCTGAGATTACGAAGAAGAGAGTTTTTAAGAGTGCCCAATGTTGGCTAGATTGTGCTCCCACTGGATTCAATAGCACTAACTTTTGTGACTACATAATGAGGCCAAAGCTGATTCTCCTTGAAAATCCCACCCAGAGTTCTTTTCCTTTCTAGACTAATGTTCTTACAAATTTATTCTGCAGGCAAAACTGTGTGGAGTTTTACCCGATGTTTCTGACTTTCCTCTGGACAGCAGGGTGGTTTTTTAATCCAGGTAAACACTTTTCCTTTTTATCTCAGACTAAGAGGTTTTAAATAACTCTTTAAAACACTTCAATCAGGAGGTAAATAACCGTAGACATCTTTTCCCCTATTTTAATTGCATTACCTTAGCACAGCCTCCCTAGAAGAATGCTGAGTGACACTGAAGCCCCCACTTTGCCATTTCACATAGCCCAACCAGCTTTCACTTCTCTCTGCAAACCAAGAAGCCAGGGGGCATTTTTTGGCCAAGTATTCTGAACTCAGAGACCACAGAGCTTTCATAACTCTCAGTCTGTTGGGACTTGCCAAGATGGGTCTCTGAAGTCTCCTAACAGTGATGGGGTGGACTCTCACAGAGCTAGAATTTGGGACAGCGTCTAACTTTTGCACTCTGCTTTATCAACCTTTCCCCAGCTGATGTTTTAGAAGCATAGAGGCTGCAGGCTGGAGAAAGGGTAACTAGTTCATGCCCGCTGCACCTCTCCTTCCCAAAAGGCTAGCTTTCTTCTTCATTTCCTATGCTTCCTCCAAAACAGCCATTTTGTTTTGAGGCTCTCTTACACCCAGAGGCCCGTCTCCGCTGCACATCCAACTGAAAGCCAAAGTAGCACCACTTCAGTCAACAAACCGGATATTAAATAATACACGTGCTCGCAGACAGACACTCGACTCAAGGAAGATAACAGCTAACCAGCAACACAGACATGTGCTGTTGCCTGTAAGAAAAGAAGGATTATGTTATCCCCTTCAAGCCATTTTTTTCACTAATGAATCCAGGACCCAGTAAAAGGTGTCCCCCATAATACTCACATGGTTTGAAAGAACACAAAATTAACTAGTGCTGCTTAGTCCTGGCTAATAGGAGTGACCTATACACCCTGCTCCATCTATCAAACGGAGGTGACTTTATACCCTTCCCACAGGGAGGTCAGAAAGTTAACTTCACTACAACTTTCTCTCATGTCCTTGGATAAAAGCTGCTATATAAATGCAAAGTAGGTTATTAACAACATAAATAAGATTCTCTTTCCAAAACAAACACTCCCCTTTAGCATGAACTGCCATAACAATACAAAACAGCAGCGTTGGGTCAGGCCACAGTGCTCCAACCCGCTACCCTGTCTCTGGGTTAACCACCCAGCTGTGGGGGTGAGGGTATACAGATTCCTGACATTTCTTGAGATCTTCTTTCCAGGGAATGCTTGCAGATTTTTTTGGACAGTCCTATTCCCATGCCTGTCTGTAAACCCGTATCAAGAGCCTCCTGTAGTGAATGTTTAAGAATACATATATCTCTTTTGAATGATTCTTTCCCAAAATAACTTCCCAGGGTATGGGTAGCTATGGAAATCCCCAGAGCTATGTAACTAGAAAAATGTAAGTGAAGCGGTAAATTGTCTACAATCCTCATCTTTTAGTTTTCTGTTTCTTTTCCCCTCTTATTAGTTTTTTTCTTTCTTAGAATTAGCTTCCTTGCTGGGTGTGTTGTACATGGTTGCCCGCTACAAGTACTTCCATGGTTATGTCCAGTCTGTGAAAGGAAGGTAAGGAGCTACCAGCTGATGGCAGGCTAAAAGCTCCAGGCTGTGGTCTGGAGCTGGGCTGAGAGCCAAGGCCTGGCAGTGAGAAGTGACTATAATTGAATGCAACGTGTGTGAAGTGTCAGCAAGAGGCCTGAAGCGGAACCCCCCGGGGAAGAGGGCTGGCTGTGACAGTAGGAGCTGAGGTCACGAGAGAGAAAAGGTCTGATGCTCACCTTGTGGGCACCCGCTTTGTACTGAGCATAGTGGCAACTAGACTTGGAGAGGTCTGAAAACAGCAGCACAGCTTGGCAGCCCAGGGCAGCTGTAGGGAGGAGGCTGCTCAGGAAAGGCTCGCGCTGTGCCTGCCTCTCTGATATTCTCCTTCTTCCTCAGTTTGCCACATGAAGACCTTTACACAAGCCATAGAAAACGCACTAAAGGAAGCAAGCAAATCTGGCCTTGTAGGCTGCTGAACTTTCACCAAACAGATAAGAGGACACAGAGTCAGATAGTGTACGTTAATGAATGTTAAGGGCACAGTGTCTCCCAGCATGCCAGAATTCCGCTTCAGCAAACATGTGCGCTGGCAGAACACTCCTCCACCACAAACACACAGTTCAGTTCTTGTTCCACTGCAGCCACAGCACTATCTTCTGTGTCCCGACCTAAGGCTCCTCTTCCAGCACGCTTAGCAGTCATAGAAACAAAACAGCACGATAAAAGTTTGTCATAAAATGAAAGGACTTCCAATGTCTGTTTCTAGAGGAAGATAACAAAACAGAGTATTTTGTAGCGAATAAACCTGCTGCAGCAAAAGACTGCACTACAGAGCTGTTTGCCATAGCTTGGGTACTGGTGTTACCGTTCCCCTTCACTACAGTCTCCACCAATCTTTGACCCTCTTTGGCTGAGCTGTTGCTTAGCGTAAGAGAAGGGAGAAGCTATGTTTTCAAGTACAAATAGATGGAGACAAATTTTTATCTCCAAGTAAGAGATGCAATAATTCACGTGATGTAATGAATACCAGGTCAGAAGACAAGGAGTCTGAGGAGCAAAACCATGTAAATAAATGAAGAAGCAGAACATAACAAATTGTTCTTTAGTCGACAAACTGAAAAGTCCTCTTCCAGACATCTTTCCCATGCTTTACTACAGTACTCTTAGACCGCTAGATTCAGCCTCTCATGAAAGCCTAAGAACAGTGTCTAGCTTCACTGTTACCCAGAGCTTTACACTCCTTACACACTTTACCTCCTCTTAACTGGTGTGGACAAGCAGTTTCCCTGTAAACACACTGCGTACAGCTCCTAACAGTATTTTCCTGCTTTTCACTTCTAGGTTAACAGGTTTTTATTTGAATTTGATAATTCTAACCTGCTTGATTACCCTGGGTGCAGCTGGGATTGTTAACAGCTTTCTGGATGAATACCTGGACTTCAGCATTACAAAGAAACTACGTAAATTGCTCTGAAGACAGTTTTGGGTTTTCTTCTTAATAAATAATAACATGGAGAGTTTCCCTGAACACAAAAAAAGGTGCTAAGCTGCATGTGAATAAAGCATCAGAGCTCTATACTAACAGCCCGTTGCAATGTGACATCCATGGTTTTCTTGAGCTGCTTACGCTTTCTCCTTTCCCTAACTACACTCTTAGAAAGAGTCAGTGAGACAGAATGCCACATCACATCTGCATTTGCAATCAAACCTTCAGTTTCCCAAACAGTACCATAAATCCTAAACAAATTACATAAAACGAAACCCATTCATTCACTAGGTAATTTAGTTGCAACTGGCACTGCAAGCATCAGCCCCTCTTACCCAGTATCCTTCAGCTTTGCTGGTGCCTCTGCAGTCTTCCCAGCAGCTCCTCTCCATCACCCCCAGCAGTGCCATCCGTTCTGCACACATGGAACAGCAGGCTTCGATGCCGTGTGCTGCTGCAAGGTCCCAGCTCTCCATGTATATCCACTCCCCCTGCAGAAGGCTGTCTAAGCATATATGGAAACGCTGCTTTCTTCAGGAAAACACTTAAGGCTGCACTTGACCTTCTGTTTCCGTGGAGGCCTTTTGATTTTATACTCACGTTTGCAGTTCAACGTGCTCAAATGATCTTCTCGTGGAAGCGAGGCCCTCCTGTCAGCAGATCCCAGTTGTCACACAAAGTCTCTAGAAGACAGACTGTACCCACAACGCGATACTTGTGGGAGGGAGAGCCAGCCCAGACAAAAAGAAGGCACAGATGCTCACCTAACAATCGGGTCTACTGCATTGTCTCCCAGCAAGGCACAGATGGCTGGGCTGTGGGAAAGACTAGACAAACATGCCAGCACGGCCACAGCTCTGGGAATCATGAAACGACAATGAAAAGCAGGCTGGCTATGACAATGGTTTTCTGCTAAAAGGGGGGAAAAGTCACAGCTTACCACTGTGAGCGCAAAGTATGCTCATGATCAATTTAAACTACGTAGAAGCACACTGAAACAAGGCCATGCTGCTTTTGTTAGCACCTGGTAATTCAAATTATTTAGGCAATACTGAATATACTCATGCTAGAGCCAGCAGACAGAATCTTTCCTTGTCATGCCTTCAAAGACACGATTAGGCCAAAAATACTGCATGCTTGTAGTGCTGTTCAGTCAGGTCCATGTAACGAACACGCTCACGGTCTTTGCAAAAGTGTACCAAGGTTGAGTACCTGACCACAGAATAATTCAGTATTGGACCAGCTTCAGAACGACTTAATGTGGACATGTACCGAAGTTAGCTTGTGACTAAGAGACACAACTTAGTGCCTGCAGGTGGCAAAGGCTGAAATGGCATTTGAAACAGTAAAATTAAACAAGTACAAAGGGACAAGACTTGGGGACAAGAACAGCTGCTGAGGGGAAAGGGACAGATCGTCATGGTGACCGGGCTGGAGCTGACACGGCTGCAAAAAGGGTAACTCTCCAGGGAGAAAGCACAACAGGGGCAGATTCAACCACAGCAACTACTGGGAATTCTTCCACTAACTTTTCTTCTATGGGTTGAAAGACAGAAAATCCACCCTCCCACCTGCCAGTGATGCCTTCAGTTACAGGCAGCAGGAAGTCCTTCCACCAGAATCCAAACTGAGACTAAGGTCCAAACAGGCTTGAAATGCACACTAGAGAAGGCCACAATGTCACAAACTGTGTTCAAACAGGTCTTTAAAGCATCTAAAATAATTCCATTCCGAGCTTTTCTATTGTAGTGGCCTGGCATGTGTATAGATAGCTTCCCATACCCTGTTTACTCCACAGAAAGGACTGTGCTTGCACAGGGACAATTTCACATGCCAAAAAATGTGTGTGTGAGGCAGCAAAACAGCCCAAAGCCAGAGTGCTCGGGGATGAACGTGAATCTAACATTTCAAGGAGCTGCACCAGCTAAAGGGAGGGCAGAAGCAGGCCTGGAGCTGAGGATGCCACCTCTCTTCTGAGTCACTGCATTTTCCCCAGTAAGCCAGGACAGAATGTCTACGATCAGAAAGCACTGAAAGACTGACACACCTGTCATTAAAAACAAAGGACACCTCTAACAGACGGATGCTGCCAGTGTCAGTATTCAGTTTAACTCTAGTGAGAACCACACCATTTCCTCCCTGCAGATGGGAGGAGCCAGTACCAGGCTGCACATTCAGCATACCCTGCAACCCGATGCAAATGTTCATCTGTCAGTCATGACCAGGAATTGTGATGGTCCCTGCTGCAGCTTCAAAGCCACTCAGTACCTAAGGGCCTGTTGCTGAAAGCATGTTTTCTCAGCAAGCTCTCTGCCAGCACGTGCTGGGGAGGAGCTCTGGCAAGCTGCTCTGATCTGGGCCAGCCTCCTTTGTGCCCCACTAGCCACAATTAGAATGGTAAAGGACTGACATTAAGTAGAGAAGGAGAATCTCACCTTTAAGATTGTATGTGGAGCAAAGGTGCGCTGACATCCTGAGCAGCAAGGCGTGCAAACAGAGGTCCAGCGTCTGATCGCCCAAAACTCCCTGACAGGCTGGAAACACGGAGGAATCGGTGTCGAGCCATGAAGGCTACACGGCATGCTCATCTTCAACAGGTCACACAAATTCAACAGGTCTACACGCACTTTGCGAAAGCCTTCTGACACCACAATTCTCACACTGTAGTAGCAGTAGGTGACAGGAAACTACTCCATGCATGCATCTTCTCAATTCCCCGATTTCTCCATCTCTTCTTCCCAGCTTCTGTGCCCAATCCCATATCTCTCTCCTTCCCACCCCACCACTCCTCCCCAGATTTCAGCCACAGGACTACTACATCCCGAGCTCTCCATCTTGTGTCCTCCCCTGAAAGCAATTCCTTACCCCTATTTTGTTCCCTACATGGAATAAACACAAAATTTTGGAGCTGCCTTGCTCTGAGAAAGGGGCAGAATGACCCCAAAGCCAGGCAGACACCTGACAAAGCACTGCCCACCTGGCAGCTCCTCATGGCAACCTGTGGCTGCTCGGCTGTGCCCAGTGGGGCTAGCCAGGGTGCAGGGGCCTTACCAGCAGCTGAACAAGCAAGAGGGGTGGTCTGGTATGGGCTATACCCTGCCGGTAACGCCCAGACTCCAGCCCGGCGAGGGCAGCTCCACGGGGTGTGGTGAGGCAGCCACGCAGAAGCCCTGGGGTTGGAACCAGTCCAGCCTGAAGCCACCTTCCCTCCTCCCCCATGGAAGATCACCCACCAAGGAGCCGGAGTGGGGTGAGAGATGATCCTATAAACCAGCCTGGTATATGACTCAGATAACCATCTTTTATTTGTTTGGGTTTTGATTTTTTTTTTCTTTTGTTTTGCTTTGTTTTTCTTTAAAAGTGGTATGTTAACATCAGGTCTTTTTCTATACTTTCAGAGCTCTGTACAGGTCTTAAAAGGAAATAAGCAATGCTTAATGTACAAAGTAAAAACAGAAAACTAGAAAAATCTGAATAAAATGGAGCAAGTTGCTGTCAGGGATACAGTACAAATTAGTAATTAGATGTCATCTGAAGTGCAATACCACTGCAGTAAGGATGAGTTAAGGAATGAAATAAAAATACTCTATTTTAAACAAACAGTATATATATATATATTTATATGTATATATTTTACAGATAGTAGACCCAGTGATATCTGTAGAATTGTAAAAACATATTTACAAATAACGTTTGTTTTTGTTTTTTGTTTTTGTTTTTTTTTTTTTAACATTACATATACATCAGCACCATAGTAAGAAAGAAAAAATAAAAACAACCCCAAATCTATTAAAATCTACCTCTCTAGTACTTGGTCCCAGTACGGAGTATTTGGAGGAAGCTTTGCAAAGACAAGAGACTCAGCCTTCATCACCATTTATTTCCCAATAAAGCCTCGTTTCTGCATTGGCAGGTGGTCCCCAGGCCGCCGCAGCCGAGAAAGGAACGCCGCGCCATCCCCCGTGCCCGCCTCCTCATCCCCCCCCCCACTGCTGTCGTACAGGGCAGGACAGGTCCCTGCCACACCAGCTCCTCGCTCCCTCACCCCCATGCCCACGCAGATGCCCTCATCCCTTCAGGGTACCTCTTCTCTCCCTGTTTGCCTACCTCTCCCAGCCAGGCTAGCCTGACCCAGAGCCGCTTACCCGCAAGCCGGGCTGGGAACTTTGGCTGGTGCTCTCTTTCAGGGAATTAGGGCCCGAGCTGGCTCCTGCTGAAGCAGCGGGCAGGCAAACCCCCGTCATCTCCAGCAGGAATTGGAATAGGTCCTTGCGCTGTACTTTAAAAAGGGGTTAGCTAAAAGAGATGCCACTAAAGCATTTTTGAAAAATTTATCTGTCAGGGCAAGGTGGGTTGCTAGCTCACCGTGACCACCTTAAAAATCCATGCTCATGTTAAAAATGCAGCTTATCCTGCAGACATTACAGCATTTGTGGAGTCTGCTTCTCTGGAGATACTCAAAACCCACCTGGATGCAGTCCTCTGCAGCCTGCCCTAGGTGACCCTGCTTTGGCAGAGAGGCTGGACTAGATGATCTCCAGACACCCCTTCCAACCCCTGTGATTCAAAGCAGATACTTCCCCTTGTCTAGGTAAGCCCTGCCAGGCGTTACCACACAAAAGGGAGCTGTAACTGGGTGCCGAGGTGGTTCCAGGCCCATTTTGCTCCCTCTCCTTAACATGATGCATATTTGTGCTCCACAGGGAAAGGCAGGACTTGAAAATGCAAAGTGCAATCCCCCTCAGCTCCTGTGGATTTCAGCAGCTGAGCGCCTCGCATCGCCGGGCCGAAGGAGAGCAGAGCACAAGGAGGTAATCAGTAGCTGGACAGTTGGTACTGCTACCAGAGACCCTTGACTGCAAAGCATAGCTTACGGCTCAGAGAGGCCAGCATTAGGCCAGAGGTTCCCAAGCGTTTCGGACTGTGGATCATGTTAACATTTTTTTATGCACCGCTATAAAACCTGATAAGCCGCTCTCGGCTGCTAACGCTAAAAAGGTGATAGGTTTCGTTGGACAGCTTCCCTCAGCCTGCCGTCGGGAAGCACTGCTTTAGACATTCAGGATACTGTGCAAGTCACCGGTCCACACAGTGGAGATAGTGACGCGTCGCTGTTACCTAAAAGCTTATTTGGGCACACCCGATGTTTGCAATAGCCACATTGATTATTTTACCCAGTCATGAATGATCTTTGCAGTAGTCCTTCACTGGCTCCTGATCTTCAAACGCTGCACTGAATTTTATTCCAGCAAACCAGAAAGACTAGACCTCTTTGAAAGTGAAGATCAGCTTACATATAACACTGTGAGCCCAGACACTCCAGGGTAATGCCACCTGCCAAACCTGCGCTTCCCAGAGGGAGAGGAGAAACTCATCCTCTGCCCATTAAACTCTCCCTGTACCTCTTCTCATACCTGATTTCTCCTCCCCTGCCTGCCCCTTGGTGGCAGTTGTTGCTCACCTGAAAAAAGCACAGCTCACCTTGCTTTGTACGGAAAGATAGGAGGGGAAGGGATTGAACTGAAAACATACTGGGGAGGAAGGGGAGACGGGGACCTGCTTAGGACCTATGCTGATGTCTCTTGGTACCATTCAAGACCATTGATATCTGATGTTCTGCATCCCCAGGTGCAGGTCCCAAGGGGACTAAACAGCCCTTCGAGTGAACCCACACACCTAAGCCATCTCCAGCAGCAGTCCCATAACCAAACTGCCCTCACCGCACTGCCAGATTTACGGTCTCCTACGCTGCTATTGGATTTTTGTCACTCTGCAGTGAAAATGGTGACCTCCCTGTGACTGTGTGGGTTTGTCAAGAGTGTGCTGCACGTTCCCTTGCGACAGCCCAGAGCTGGCCCTGCAGGCCTGGCCATGGCTCACTGAGACCTGCTCACCCCGGAGTTAAGCCAGTTTCTGATCAGGGCCTGTGCAATCGCCCACAAACGTATTTAGGCTTTGCTCCCGGCTGTTCTCATCTGCTCTCCTGAAGGCTGTGGTGTTTACTCACATGAGGTGGGAGATATCAGGTCCACCCCAAACCACTGTGCAACGATGCCTTGTTTCAGTGAGGAAAGACCGAATTTTCCCAACCAGAGGCATCACCTGGCTTTTCCAGTTTCCCCCCCCCGCCCCCCCCCCCCCCCCCCGCCAACAGAGCGGGTGCCGCCACGCAACGGAGATTGCTAGGTGGAAGTCTTGGGATGCCGATGGTCTCATCGTCCCCCAGATCTTCCAAAGTTGGCTACAGATCAGCTCAGCTTGCATGATTAAAAACAAAAGAAAACAAAATAACCCCAAACCAATTCAAACAAAAAAACCCAACAATTCAAGGATGGGGAGAACATCCAACTCTCTCTTTTTGTCCAGCGTAACAACCCAAGCTCCAGACTATACAAGCCCACTCACTGGGGGTTTCCAAACAACTCATCAAGTTCTTGTATCCACTCATCCCCTGGTCCGCTCTTAATGATGGAGTCCACGAGGTCTGCGCCCTCTGCTAAACTGGAGAATGACCCCCCTGCTCCTTCGTTACTGTAGTTGTAAGATATGTCCTGAGTGGGATTCCTCTCGTAGGCCTGGCCTTGGCCGCTCTGAGCAAAGTTACCACCTGGCATTTGCTGCGTCGGAGGCTGACTAAAGCCAGACATGGTGGGGACCCCTTGGCTTATTGCGGGCATGACCATCGGCCTGGCCTGGCTGGCTCCTTGTTGCCCAGGTAGTGGTTGCAGCAACTGTCTCCCCATCGCTGGGTTCAGGGCTCTCACTGTTCCACTCGTGTCCACAACTGTCTGGTTAAGCCCCTGTGGGAAATGTTGCTTGGACAGCCGTGGCTGCCCAGGCTGCATCGGGTACGTTGTGCCATTATTGAAGGGCGCCATTTCACCGCTAGTCCTTCCAGGTATACCTTGTAAGCCTCGCTGCTGCCAGTTTTGTGTTCCTTGAGGGACGGTCCCCATCAGGTTTTGAAGTCGTGGTGCTTGTGGCCTGGGTAAGACCTGGCCCACAGGTCCTTTCATCTGCTGCTGATGCTGGGGAAGAGCAGAGTTTACCAGCATGTTCTGACCAAAACTGCCGACCATTCCCACCGCTTGTCCGGACGCAGGTTGCCTCGTTCCCTGGCCTGCGTTATGTGCCATGTTCATGCCGCTTTGGTTTGGGTGCTGCAACATTTGGCTCATCCCTGTGCTCATACTGTACATTCCCGGCTGGCTGGAAGAGGTGTTGCTGTAAGGAGCCATGCCCATGTCTGACTGGCCTGCGGTCGTGGGCAGCGTGCTCGGGTTCTGTGAGGGACCCATCGCCATCATGCTCGCGTTCTGGGCCATCATTCGAGATGTCCTCATGCTCTGGAGAGCTGCTTGGTTTCTCACAGCTGCTATATCCTGGGGAGAACCTATACCAAAAAGGGAGGAAGGTGAGAAAACAACCCACAACCTGTAAATTTTCATTAACATGTCTTTGCCTAAAAGAGAATCTGCAGGAGCTTTCTGCATCACAGTAGGATTTCAGATTGCTGTGCTGAGGAAATAAATTACTGTTTCACGTGAAGGTTAGCAGATGGCCAGAAGGTTACCCATCCTTGGGAGATGTCCTCACTGCCTAATGTTAGCTGTGTTTCGGAGATGTGTTCCCCACTTCACTCTGGCTGCAGCTTCTGGCCTGACCTGCTGAGCCCCCTCTCCTTAAGGTGAGAGTCAACACAAGTCAAATGCCACCCTGAACAGGCACTGCCGATCCTGTTACGTATTCACTTTGAGAAGAGGGACGCTGTTCAGCTGGGAACACCACTGATGCAGACGAGCAGCCTCATTTCCCTTAAGGCCTAAAATGAGGCTGGCAAGGTTAAAAGGCCAATGATTTACTCACTAAGTAATTCTCAACTAGGACAGTTTTGGGATGTGTACCCAAAAGGATTCATGGCTTCAGATCCTTGAAGAATGGAGGCAACACGATTGCGTGCGTGATGCACAATTGCAGCCATGGTTGTCTCCCTGATAACAACCTACTGAGGTACAGAAGCCAGACAGCCACCAGAGCTGCAGGTCTAAAACAGGCCTGCCCTTCTCTGACTTTGTGGGACCAGAGACTACACTTTTAAGCAGTGACCTGGGAGACAAAGTCCCCATTCATAAGTAAATGTGAGCCTTTCTTTTCGTGTTCATTTTTTTCCCCAGGAACCCGTGACAACATCCACCCTCCTCCGTGTAAAAAGTTGGTCGCTAAGACTCCAGTTGCGCACGCACTGCGATTCAGTAGCGCTTATCTGCTTCAGACAAGCCTCGTTCAGCTTCTAAAAAGCAAACGAGAAGGCCTCCACTGGCCTTCTTCAATGGCAGCAAAGCAGCTGAACTTCGGTTTACCATCTGAAGGTCTCTTTTAAATATCTCCATTGTCTTTCAAAAGTAAGCCTTGGAAATGGAAATGTCAGGCTCAGAAGGCCAATCAATTTTTTAATAGCTCAGGAGGCATAAATGAATGGATTTTCTATATCGTTTTTACTGATTAAGTCTATGGAAAGAAGAAAAATTGTTTTTTGTAGACATTTAGAGCAGGGAGAGTGTATTAGTGAATCAATATTATAAGCACATTTTATTCCACCTTAGGCCAGTGATGGGAAACCAGAAAATCCTAACCTTGTTAAATTCCACACCGTGGCAGATAACTGAGCCATGCCTGTGTCTTCCTTCCAGGGGTGGGGGGAGCTATCGATTTCTGGGAAGCCAATATGCTTCTGTATTTACTATCTTTATTTAAAAACAATTACCAGAGCTGTGATTATGCCATGGGTTCATTGTGGTCTTCAGTCACTACTGTACCAAACTAAATACAGTCCTCTGGAGGTGAAGCTCCAGGTGTAGGTGGTGAACAATTGCTCCTGGCTCAAACGTTATTAAATGAGAGAAGTAAATAATTGTTGTTTTAAGAGTCACAAACTTCACAACAAGATCTGCATGTTCTTAAATCAGCCCCTATCTGTTGTCTCTCAGCTGTAGAAAACATAGCAGAACAAGTATGGAGAACAGAGAATACTGGGCCCTGTTATTTATGTTGGATAGGTTTCCATGAGAAAGGGGCATGAATAAAGGAAATGCCCTCTCCCTAGCTTTGCACATACTGCAGAGGATGGCTACAGCTCCTTTTTGCTGCAGCGGGGCAAGCTTCTGGAGGAGGCTTTTAGCCCCCAATATATAGATAAACGAAACATTTTGTAGCACAAAGAGAGACCATCTGGCTTTCTCTTCATCAAGGCAAATGCAGTGGCTGCTTTTACTTTATCCATGCTATCAAACAGTTTTCTTAGTGGCTCCGTGGTCCCTTGAGTTTTCTTAATTTAGATCACCTCTTCCTCCCACAATTAGAAGCAGTCTCTTTTTACAATGACCCCAGCAAGTGCTTAAGAATCAAATAATGTCAAGAAGTTACTTAATGAATCTTTAGCCGTTTTTCTAATTCAATATGGCAGTTGAAAACCTCCAACGGAGTCACTACCAGCAAATGGTTCACATACTACTTTTGTCAAGTACCGTACTTGACGTAAGAGACAGGAGAGCAGACAAGGCATGGTTAAAAGAGGGATGCAGCAGATTTTAAGATTTTGGGCCACCTTCTGGTCTCATTCACACATAACCTACTGCACTGGATTACATCCTTGTGACTAAATAGGAAAAACGCTGGGATACTTGTATTTAAATTAGCTCATTTATGAAAATTAATTCCTTGCTCTGTCAGATTAGCCTAAACTCTCTTCTTCATTTCTCTTAAATAATACATATGAAGGTAACGTTTCAAAGAAGCAGGAATGCAGAAAAGTTTTACGTGTGCATCTCAACGTATGGCAGTGCACACATAGATTTTGATTCTGCAAATGCATTATTAAGAGGAGAAAAATCCTTTCATACAGAATTTATGCTGCCAAAGATAAAAACGAGAAGGCAATTAGAAGGGGCCACCTTGATATATACCAGCAGAAGATCAGGCTGCCATACCCAGGCTTCCTGGGTACAACAACTGCAATAGGCTTGCCTCCCTTGTTTTCTGTCGCAGTTACACGACTCTATCATGAATACACAGCACAAGTGCATGTTCATGTCATGTCTGTTTGGAAACTATGGTTAGTGAAGACACTCAGCCGATACTTTGCACCTAAAAAGCTCAGGATTAACTTCTTTTTCTAAGCCAAAATGACTGTACTTACATTCTTCAGTTATCTGCGAACACATCAAAAGAATACTTGCTTTTTTTGAGATAATTAAAAAAAATCTCCATTTACATCTCAGATATTTCACTGCTTCCCACATCTGACATTTATCAGTTACAGATAAAGATGACCTCTCTGAAATTCTCTGCTCATCAAGCTACATAAAGTGGACAATGAAGAGGGTTGAAACCAGGATACAGTGAGAGACACTAGCTGGGTTAAAAAAAACCCCAGTATTATGAGAGTGGAGGCAAACAAGATAAATCCATGGGCACCAGATGTCAAAGAGGCACAATATATATCAAATAAAAAATGCAGCTTTTGCCGAGAGGAGAAGACAGGAAATTAGAAATTTAACTAAATACACAAACCTGGCCACTGCCCTTTGGTAAAATGTGAGGTACGTACAAGTGTGGAACAGCCTGTCTTCCTCTTCTGGCACACCACACAAAACCCGGCCTTCACCAAATGCATGAAACTTTCTCGGGTCTGCTACAGGGGCACACTGACTCCAGTATAGGAAAAAGAATTTGACTTTTACCTTGGAACTGATTGACCTGTTGCACCGGATACGGGCTCCGCTGTTGCTGCAGATGCTGCCGAGGCAAATGTGACTGCTGCTGCAACTGCTGAAAAGGAATGAGGGAGAGAAAGCAGAAGGTGACTAAGAAATTAGTGAGCTGAGAAAGCGGCTGGTGGCAAAAGCACAGCAGAACTGCGGCGTTTCTTATGAAGCCGGCTGTTCTGGAGAGACAAGCAGAGTCATTTGAAGAGTCCTCCTGAGAGCACTTGGGCTGCTCGGCACGCGGACTCCTTTTGCTTCAAAAAGGAGTAAGCGCTGAGGCTCACATCACCTCTCCTTACTTAACAACCACTTCATCTTGACCTCTACAGTGTGAACTCGACTGTCTTTAGGCTGAAAGGAGAGGGAGAGAGATGAAATAACTTCGCTTATCCGGGTCTAAGGGCAACTGTAGCTACACTCCCTTTCCTTTCCCCAGCCCTGTCAAGGTCTAGAGGTACAAGAATTTCCTCCACCGCCTTTGCACTCAGAACATGCAGCTGCAAGGAGTACTGCATCCTGACCTGAGCACTGCAGCCTAGGACTATTCCTGAGCCAGAACAGAAATGGCCATGAAAGCACATTTCCTCTAGAGCTTCAGTGAATGATATTTGGGGAGCAGGTGATTGCACAGTGCTTCCATCCCTTGATCCAGCCCACGCTCTCCTCTGTGATTATTTTCTATGAATACTGATGCATCCAAGACAGAATCAAGGGCTGATTATAAAAACAGAGAGTGTGTTTACAAGAGCTTTCAAAGTCTAGGGTATACTCCACTAAGCACTTACTAAAAGGACATGTCTCAGTGCTTCACCTGCAGCTGTACAAATAGCGTGTCCAAAAACCAGGGGGGGTGTAACAAAGGTAAGAGAATGGCAAAGGTGGGAAAGAAGCAAGTGCTAATCCCTGTGTTCATAAATATGTATTACAAACGATCAAAAAAGATCAAGGGAACCCTGTTAGGTACAAACCACCCAAAAGCTAGGAGCCTGAGGACTGTGACTTCATCACTTTTCATCTATGCCAGCACACCTGAACAGCCCCAACCTTACTGTTTTTTAAGACTTTCAGGCTTGCCTTTAGCAGTCAAGTCACAGTCGGGTTCTTGGGTTTAAGCACCTGAATTGCCCTAATCCACAACAGGGGAACATTACTGCACTCTCCTCTTCTGCACTTGTCCACCCCTGAAACAATTCATGTATCTTTATCCTGAATATTTCTAGGAGCACCCTTCCTGTTCATTGGGGGTGAATTTTTTTGTTTCCCATGAGGATAGGGGAAGGTTATCAGTATTTCTGCAGTTACACAACACGCACAAGTTCTAATGCAGATTCAAAAAGACCCCAGGTCTTAAACTGTATTTCCCCAGCAAGAGAGGGGAAGCTAAGCTAAGCTTAAAACAACTACTGACCTATCAGAGCATTACCTAGGTAATGTTAGGGGACGTTTAAACTTGGGTATGAGCTGGTAGGAACTGAACAGTGTCACTTTCTGCTGACTTTCTCCTGGGTTGCTTTTAAACCACAGCTGACTCAAACATGCATAAGACATCACCATTCAGACCAGGTAATTTAACATGGCTATTGCAAAGCCCGAGAGCTCCAGAAACCAGGTGACGGGCTCCAATGCAGCAGTTCCACACTGCTGCTGCAAGAAGTGGTTTTCCCTCTGGTTCCTCCCTTGATGCTGTTTCTCTGTGCTAACATAATCACTCGTACTAGCAAGCGATAAACCAGATTAAGGAATCTATCTGGGTAAATACTAACTTGTTTTCTTTGCTAGGTTACTGTTAACCCCACATCAATTCTTTGCCAATCTAATGGTAAGACCGAGGCAGACACCTCTTCTTTGATAACCATTGCTGAAATACCATGATAGGAGCCACAGAGAGAGAACTACCAAGTACCGAAGGAAGGGCTGGCGTTGCACTGTCTGTAGTGCTCCTGCTCGCATACCATGTGCGCTGCAGTGCCCGAGACAAAGGGATACTGTACCTGCTCTGCTAGGATCTGCTGCTGCTGCTGCCTTTGCTCTCTTAGAAACTGCTGCTTCTGCTGCTCTATCACATGGAGCTGGGCTCTCTGCTCAATCAGCATCTGCTTCATGATGGCTGCCTGAGGTTGGTTTCCCAGGAAAGGACCCCCAGAGCTCGTGCCTGTGACCACGCTGCTGGAGCCTGGTGGGACAGAAGACTGCATAGGCCCTGTGGTCCGAGACAATCCCACTTGATGCTGTTCCTGTGCAAAGAGAGAGAGAAGGCTCATTACTCAGGGCCCTCCACGGGCAAGGGAAATTATGGCTCGTTAACAGGAAGCGTGAGCACTGGAGCTTGAAGAAAGCAAGAGTCCTTGGAAAGATGCTGGTAGCTTGTGACCAAGCTATAGGCTGTTCCCCACAGGGAGCAGGTTCCTCTTCTTTCCTGGAGTTCAAACCCCCACGGACAAAGCAAGAGCATTTTATGATTCATTAATAATAAAATGATAAAGTTGTACACTAGGTTTATTTTCATTCAGGATACGTAACTTCAGCATAAAGTTTTTCCAACCTTTTTCTCCCTTATGATGGAGACAAAAAAGATATTTTCTCTTCATTTCCCTTTCTGCATAATGCCAGTTTCACACAGTCCTCGGGACTGAGGAGCCCAGGGTTTAGGTGCACACAACAAACAGTGCAAGCTGTGTCGATTTAAGATTCCCATCCCGCAGCAAGAGACCAAAAGCATATAGTTGAAAGGATGCAGGGTGTGTGATGTCAGTCACCTTCTCCTAAAACGACCTTGCACTCTCTTTGTCTTTCTGTCTCCATTTAGCCAGTTGTTCGGTCACACAGTGGCACACACACATGCCAGGAAGAGGAATCAGGAAAAAGAAAAAAGACTAGTGGGTTGAAATGGAAACAGATTTAATGAAATAGAACAATAACAAAAAAAAATGTACTATTAATCCTAATGGGAAGCGCACAGGGTGATACTCAGAGCCCCTGCAGCGGTCACGAGCTGTGTGCTCCCAGCAGCAAGTGCTTGATGTCGATCGCTGCGAGCACCACAGCTCCAGTGGAAATGGGGTGGTCTCTGCAAGCAGGAGAGTCGGCCTCGGGAGCAGGGTGTGACGGGTGAGACCCCACAGGGATGGTAGCAGTCAGGA